>JAFJTR010000020.1:204581-405850 GCA_022559985.1 Parastagonospora avenae f. sp. tritici 18332-5
GTTCTTCCATCTCGGCTTCCTCCACCGACAGCTCTGCCATCTCGGCTTCCTCCACCGATAGCGCCTCCATCTTGGCTTCCTCTACCGACAGCGCTTCCATCACAGCATCAGTCAGCGAGAGCGCGCCTCTGTCCATTTCTTCGATCGAGAGCTCTTCTGTTGAAGCGTTGACAACACTGTCTTCCCTCGAGAGCTCTTCATCTGGCAATCCCCCGTCCTCCGCCAGCTCTTCCATCGAAAGCGCATCGGTAACGGAAAGCTCTCTTGCGGAAAGCCTACTGTCTGCCAGTAGTACGCCTTCGCCAACGCTATCCAGCTCATTGGACTCTTCGTCCGTCTCCGCGATTGACGTAATATCTGAAGTTGCCGGGGCGCTCGACTCGATAATCGACTCCATTCAGCCTACGCCAACCACTTCTGTTGATCTCACCTCTATCGTGTCTGAAATCTTCTCGCTTGTCGATAAAACAAATGCTCCAACGAGTCCCGCGGCGTCTGCCTCCGAGTCGGGATCTGCAGAACCCATCTTCACAGGTAACTCTGCTGCCTTTACGATACCTACGCTTAAGTGTATAATACTGTCTACGCTTGTTTTCGGAATCCTCCTCTTGTAGGCTGCCGGTTGAAAAAATGTCGGACTCAGACATATGGAAGTCACGCTACGAATGATATAGTAATGTTAATGATGCCCGCTGGGCAATATTCGAGAAGAGGTCAACGAACCACCCTAAAATTGCAACTCGATAGGGGAATCCGCATACATAACAGTATTGACATTCTACATGAAATTGACTATGTACTGACCTCATCACACAAGCATGGCTAACAGAACACGCAACAAGCCGTACAAGCTCTGTGCGAACCCGTAGCTTAAAATCATCAATAACATCCCCAGCAAACGTTCAGTGGTATCTACAGACATGGATGGCGAGGAAAGCCTCCCCAACTTGCAGATTCAGTTGAGTGAACTTAATGGCACAGAGTGTTAGGATGCATCAGAAGCTGGATAGCGAGCGCTACCGGTAGAACGAGAGTCCCGAAGCTTTACCGGCACCATCACCACATTGAGACACGGCACATACAGCGGCAGCTGAATGACTCGCGTCGTTTAGCGTCGGGTACAAGCAAAATACTCCGCTTTCCCCACATCTTGACCGGTTCTCGTTGCGAGATGCACCAGACCTCGGGGTCGAAAGAAATCACTGACAGTAGAAGGACCGATTCAACACCGTACCTTGGCAAATGCGATGGGAGGCAATAAATACTAGGTGATGGACAACCCGCAATGTTCTTGGGTTTGCTCTCGGAACGACATCTTCATATTTGCATTCACCATGGCGTACGGTTTGAGTGCTTGCCAACAATTGGCCACTTCCTTAAACACTATACCTGGTGCGAATGTGCTTAGTACTACACATCTCACTAACAACACGTCAATCGACCTTTCCGGACTCGTTCCATCTTGCGCAAACGCTGCCGGATATAACGTGGCCAGAACGACTACAGATCTTTGCCGAGCTGTTTTGAACGTCAACACCAGTTCATCGAGTACCAATCGAATCGAGGCATGGCTGCCTGACAATTGGAATGGACGCTTCCTTGCGACTGGAAACGGCGGCACTGGAGGCTGCATTGACTATGGCAATCTTCAGACGGGCGCCAGTTATGGCTTCGCTACTTTCGGTACAAATGGTGGCCATGATGGACAAGCTGGATATGACTTCTTCTTGAATAAGCCGGAAAATATCAATGATTTTGGGTATCGGGCAATACACACTGAGGCAGAAACGGGAAAGAAAGTCGTTGAGCACTACTATGGTCGACCAGGCGACTACAACTACTACATGGGATGCAGTACGGGCGGCCGACAGGGCTACGAAGAGGCGATCCTCTACCCTGAAGACTTCGATGGTATTTTGTTAGGCTCTATGGCCACTGATTGGATTCACATTGTTGCTTCCAAAGCGATTCTGGCGCATCGCCTTGGTTGGCCAGACCTGAGCTCGCCCAGCTACGTCAGTGCAGCACAATGGGCAGCCATAGTTGCAGCGCAAGTAGCGCTATTGGATCCTCTGGATGGCGTTAAAGACGGTATCATCGACAACCCGACTCTTCACAACTTCGACCCTTCGATATTGGCTTGCGGTACTAGCGTGTTGAACTACTCCGTTTGCCTTACAGCCGCTCAAGTCAACACCGTTCGCGAGATATATCAACCACTCGCAAACAGCTCTGGCCACATTGTCTATCCTTCTTTCGAACTCGGTGCTCCCACTGGTGTCTTCTCAGCCAACACAAAAGTCGCCAACGGGACCACTATACCATCACTCAACTACGGTCTCGTTGATGACTTCTGGCGCGGTGCAGTATATAACGATACCTCTTTCTCCTCGCTTAACTTCACCACCAAGGACATGGATTTCGCGACTAATCTCAACCCAGGCGGCATCCAGATCGCGGGCGACAAGTCGCACAACGTGTCAGCATTCCACGCGCGTGGTGGCAAACTACTTGCATATCACGGACGTTCAGATCCAACCGTCATGTCAGCTGTCGCGTCACGCACCTTTCAAAAGACTGCCGAAGCCCTAAACCTCACATTGAACGAGATGCATGAGTTCTTCCGCCTCTTCTTTGTTCCAGGTATGGGCCACTGTACAGGTGGCAATGGTCAGTGGGCGATCGGACAACCGGGTGTTGAACGACCAACTGCAGCAGGGTTTAACGATACGCAGCACAATATATTGTTGGCGATGGTGGACTGGGTGGAGAATGGCCGTGCGCCGAGTAGCCTTGTTGGCACGAAGTTTCTGAATGACACGATACTGGATGGCGTGGTGATGAGTCAGAGAACACACTGCGTGTATCCGAATGCAAGTCGCTGGGATGGAGTCGGTGATACGAAGAAGGCGGAAAGTTGGACGTGTCAGTTGGAAGGTGTCTTGTAGATCTCTTTGCTCTCACATTGCGGAGATTGTCAATGAGTTAATGCAAGCTCTTGAAGTTACTCGCAGCTGCGTTGTAGCAGTCTTAATGCATTGACTTGGTCCTACTTACTCCACAAATCAAGAGCCCTAGTAGCTGAACTCCCTCACCATTCCTGTCGCATCTGGACCCAGACGCTGCATTCGCTTGTTCCTCCATTGGTAGTAAAATCGCAGACCAACACATCCCAATGCAACCATGACTAACATGCCAAAGTTCACCCAATGGCCAGTAGGGTAACCTTTCGCTTTCTCGTCTGCCTTATAGATCCAAACTCCAAGAATCTGTCCCGGTGCTCCCCAAGAAACGTTCAGTGCGATGGCAAGACCAGCCGCAGCAGTAGTGTGCATATTACTGCTCAACCAGCCCAGTAGTGGCGGAATGCAGGAGAAGGCCCCACTGGCTGCAACGATCAAGGATCCGTAACGCGCGTGATAAGCGTCTGCAGGAAGCAGTGCAGATGCAAGGAAGCCAATCGCTCCTGCGGTGGACAGGACCGCTGAATGAAGGGCTCGCGCGTTGAAGTAGTCGGATGACCACGCCGTGATGATCGAAACCACATAGGCCACCGCATATGGAGGTACCGTCATAAGCTGAGCTTGGAGATTTGCATACCCTAAGCCAGCAGTGATGGTGGGCGTAAACAGGCTCAGTGAGCTGAAAGGTGCCGAGATGCCAAAGTAGATGACATAATGCACCCACAGGCGGCCGTCCAGTAGTGTCGCCTTCGCAGTCGCCCAGTTGAGGGAAGGCGCATTGCCTTTCGACCCTTCCTTTTCGAGTCGCGCGACCGCCAGTTCACGCTCGGATGTCGATAGCCATGATGCTTCTTCAGGATAATCCGGTAGGATGAACCACACCGCTACAGACGAAACGCAAGAGGGGATTCCTTCTAAGATGAACAGCCATCGCCACGCGGCTAGTCCCTGGACAATTTTCATATGCCCAACGCCATACGCAATCGCACCGCCAAATGCACCTGCGAGCGTCGCGCTTGCGAGGATGATGGCAACGCGCATACTTCTTTCTCTTGCGCAATACCAAAATGTCAAGTAATACTGTAACAAACGATCAGCGAAAGTTGTACGTGAAGTACATCAACACCTACCACCAGGCCAGGAAATAATCCCGCTTCAAACATGCCCAGCAGAAACCTCACCGCCGTAACCGTCGCATAGCTCTCTGCGCCTCCGAGACCTATTGTACAAGCACCCCAACCTAGCATAAGGAAAGCAATCCAGCGGCTAGGCTTGAATTTTTTCAGGAAGTAGTTACTGGGCACTTCGAAGACGGCATACGCGACCAAGAACACCATGAGCGCAATAGTGTATTCGTAATTCGTCATGTGCGTAGATTGGAGCAAAGATTCTCCAGCGTTAGCATTTAATGTTTTGGCGTTTCCGATGTTGGAGCGGTCGAGGAAGCAGAGGAGGTAGATGCCTGCGGCAAGCGGGATGATACGAAGATCTTGCTTCCATACTAATCTGCGAACCGCGACGGGGTCGAAATATTCTTCCATGTCGTTGACATGTGGATTGACCTAAGGTTTGTGTGAGATTCTGAAGAAACGTGGAAAAGAAATGGTGCACCAACAGCATGTTTTTGCAAATCTTTTTCAACGTCGTGGATTGATGCCATTTTGTCTCCTGAACGTCAATAACGAGAGATGAAAGGTTAAAGCCATGGGCAAACCCCTGGTGGAAACTCAAGCATTAACTAAAGAAAAGCTTATGCCGCTTACTTGCGTCCGAATTGTTGACCAGGTGGCTTTAACGTATAAGGGAACTGATCGACATACTAATGCGGTGCGTTCAAGTAGCCCCGCGTTATGACCCTACATGACTAGCTTTTTTCTCCGCAATTGTCCCGTGGTCTTTGCCCTCTCCATATTGCACACGAAGTCCCCAGATGTGCGAAGGATCTACTCATTTCTCGGATGCAGGCCCATTAAGCTCATCTGCGCACATAACAACAGCATGTGAATTTTACAAAGAAAGGGTTTCGTACTGATGCTGGTCTTCCCATCGTCCTTCAATCCTAAAATGACATCAAACATTTATCAATTCGTCGTCTTCGCTTAACGGCTCGCACACTTCCTTATATCTCGTTACCGTCTTCCTGGGCCGGTTTATGTTAGACGAACTGATAATTTGTACTATTTCATCAACCATTGCTACCTCTTCTGAAAGCATGCCTCGCGTGATGGGTGCAGACCTGCGTCTGGCAGTTTGTGATTGGTAAGAAACGCTCGGTCCTCCGGAAGACCTCGGGAGCTTCGGCGAGTTGACAAAGCGTCTACCAGTCTTCACCACAAGATAATTGACAGCAAACAGCCTTTGAAGTTCTCGCGATAGTATCCAATATTCGTCCATCCGTACCATCCGTACACCATCATATCGTACCTTAGGTAGGTCTCAACGCGCCTTACACGTGAAGCCGTTATCAGCACCAATCTTCGTGTCAACAGTACAGCGCTGCATCGACGTAGGATACGAAGGTCCTCGGTCTCCTTTTAAGAGCGTGGAGTAAGAGCATAAACATAAAGCTTGGTGTCGTGGTTGCCAATCAAGGAAGAGACGGAACGCGCGCAATTGAGCACTTTAATCGGCCATTTCCCAATTAGGCATTGCACTGGAAGAGCACCCTGTTGGTATCGACACGCCATCCTGACAAAGCTGCCGGAGAACAGTGGGTAACATTTGCGCGGTGGCCAAGATGGTATCTCACTTGAGCTTGTCGCTCTGTCTATCTACTCTCCTCTCCATCGTACCTGGTACATCCGCAGCAGAGCAGCAGCCATTCGAATTTGGAGCAATGTCTACACCTCAGTACACACTACCATCCCTCCCATACGCATACAATGTCAGTGCCATGTCCTATGGGTACCCCGCACGCGTCATACTCACCTTCTGACAGGCGTTGGAACCCCACATCTCAGCCCAAATCATGGAGCTCCACCACAGCAAGCATCACCAGACATATATCACGAATCTAAACGGCTTGTTGAAGACACAAGCCGAAGCGGTACACACTAGTGATATTACATCGCAAGTGTATCTACAACAGGGTATCAAGTTCAATGCTGGCGGCCACATCAGGTAAGCAGTGGTTACAATCAACGATATCAATGCCCTTTTGCTAACTTCTGTTTAGTAAGTTAAGACTTTTCTCGCCCTCACAGATATAGCGCAAGCCGCCGTCTGTACACGCTTCACGACACTATTTCCGATATGACATCCGCTGACTGTGGCTTGTTCTTGACTAGATCATTCCCTGTTCTGGTTGAACCTCGCACCCGCAGACTCGGCGGAAGCAAAGAGCAGTGCAGCTCCTGAACTAGTCAAACAAATTAAGTCTACTTGGGGCGACGAGGAGAAGTTCAAGGAGGCATTCAACACGGCACTGTTGGGTATCCAAGGCAGCGGCTGGGGCTGGTTGATTAAAGTTGACACCGGCAACCAGCAACGCCTTGCGATCGTGACCACCAAGGACCAAGATCCAGTTGTAGGCAAAGGCGAGACCCCGATCTTTGGAGTTGATATGTGGGAACATGCCTACTACTTACAGTATCAGAACGGCAAAGCTGCATACGTCAAGAACATCTGGAATGTAATTAACTGGAAGACTGCGGAAGAGAGGTTCTTGGGCTCGCGCGCTGATGCGTTCAAGGTTCTGAAGGCGTCAATTTGAGTTGTCGAAACTGTCAGTATGCCTAGAATGTCAGCTGTCATCTGATGTTCTGGAGTACCGTGGTGGCATTCATTGTGCACTAGTTCAACCAATCAGGTACCTACATGAAACATGCTCAAAGACACTCATTAGGACTCAACCCCAACTTGCGCAAACGCCTCTTCCAAGTATCCTTGCTCGTCTATAGACTTGTCTGTGTCTGTACAGAAGTACTCGCAAAAGTCACATCCTCTCCCACTTTCCCATCAACCAGCCTTCTCCCTTAACATACTACCCGTCGCTCCCTTCACTGTCTCAATATAACAAGCTTTCACATCTAATCGTCGACATCCCAGCCCTAACAATAGAATGTGTACCGGTACGTAAAGCATCTATACGAGTTGCATGTGAGACATACACTGACTTCGTACTCTGATATCTAGGTAGCTCAACGCGCGTCAGCCAAGGGGGCTCGATAGCCGTCCTTCGACCGACACATCACCTCCGACGCACAAAGTCCGAAGACGACATGCTCCTCTTCTTCAGCAACAGATGTTCGAGCCGCGGGACAAGTGTCGAACTGGAAGGCTGGAACGAGGAAGAGCAGAACGATAAACACTGGGTCGTGATACAGTGAGTGATCGCAGCAATATTCATTCATCACCGGTGCTGATATGCGGGACAGTCGGGACGGCGACCTTTCTTCATCACCACAACAAAGCATTCCACTATATTCCTTTTCGTTGGACTCGAGTATGGCGCCAATGATGCAGCTACCTCAACGGCTAGACTTGGGAGTAGGCGACGTCGGTATTATTGGGCGCAGAATCTCCGTGATGACTAGTTCTACAAAGGGGCCTTTGACGGTAGCAGAGGGCATTATTGGCTGGAATTGAAGAATAACAAGAGAAAGTCCTACAACATCCCGCGTGCGAACCTTGGCGAATCACCAAGATACTGATTAATTCTCCTAAAGCGATATGTAAGGCTGAATAGCGTCACATGAGTACTAGCGCAATGAGTGGCAATGAAACTTATCTGAACACATACAGGCTCCTCATTATACAACATGAGTAACAGCTGGTTGCAATTCAACCCCCCGGCCTCCACGGCTGCCTAATCGCCTTCCTAAACCCTCCCTCAAAAATGTCAATCGTCTGATTCATATTCATCCCACTCGCAATAGCCAGCTGCAACATAATCCGCGCTTGGATAACATGCACAAACCCTGCTTTCGCAAAAGTAGGTATCCTAGTCGGACTACTTGGGCCAAACGGACTGCGCGTACCCACCACCACCTGCAGCCCCTTTTCCATCGCTTCGGAAATCTCGTCTTGCCCCGTTGGCAACCCACCGTTGCCTGTGCCTGCGATCACGATGCCGTGCGCGCCGTTGGCTTGTGCGTCCAGAGCGAGCTTACCGTCGAATTCGCGGGCGGCGTAGAGAATGTCGACTTTGGGCAGTGCTGGGAAGGATTTGTTTTTCGAGACTGTACTGATGTTGAAGTAGTATTTATGCATTGGCTGGGATGGCGTGTTGAAAAACACGGGCAAGCTGTTAATAAAGACGCCCAAGTCGCCTCCAGCCGTCGGGCCAAACGCATTCGGATTTGTGCTGTGGAGCTTCGTCACCCAATAACCCGGTATGATGCGCGCGTTGAAAGCTACCATCAGGCCTCTGTTGCGCGACTCCGGACTGGCGGCGAGCATCACGGCGTCGAAGAAGTTGGCATCGCCTTCGAAGCCGAGGTGCGTGAAGGGCCGCATGGCGCCTGTGCCGACGATGGGCTTCGCGCAGTTCACGAGGCTGTCTAGGAGGAAGGCTGTTTCTTCAAGGGAGTTTGTGCCGTGCGTATAGACGGCGCCGTCGATGTCGCTGTCCTCGGAGCAGAGTGCGTCGTGAGCGAATCGCGTCATGTTCATCACGAGCGCGTCGTTGGTGCCGGTTGAGCCTTCGTCTGAGGTCCAGTTTGAGACGGCGATTTGGGTGTTGTTGAGCAGATACGGGTTCCTGGTTATGATTTCTTCTCCTGTGATTTGCAATTGGCCATATTGCGTGTCGTCGAGAGCGCCATATATCGAGCCACTGGCAATTGTGCCTCCTGTGTATAGTACGCTACGACGGTCATTAATTAAACTGGTGGTCCAGGAAAGATGACGTACAGAATCTTTGGCAGGCTGCTATTTCCACCTAGCCAGGTAAGCCCAAGACGCTCGCTTGCGGTCTGTACTTGGCGAGGTCTGGAAGGTGAGGCATATGTGCTCACGGTTGCGATACCAGCGAGGACAAACTTTGAGAGGCGCATGGTGGGCAGTCGGACTTCCCAGCACTTCTTATTGTAGCACACTCAGCGCAAAAGAAGGAGAGGTTCGAGCTTTTATCATATCTAATGTCTAGTCAGAAACCTAGATATCTGTGTAGGTATCGTCGATCTTCTACGGTGTAAGCCGCACCCATACATGCAGGCTCTATGGCCCCGCAAACTGTGTGTTAAGGCTCACTACTGGGCATGCCATGGAGAGTATATCCTTGGCAACATGTTCGAATAAGGAAGGTGGGACCTGGTGCCCAAGGACTAGACGTATCGTTATCAGTGGGC
Organism: Parastagonospora avenae f. sp. tritici 18332-5; assembly: GCA_022559985.1. NCBI lineage: Eukaryota > Fungi > Ascomycota > Dothideomycetes > Pleosporales > Phaeosphaeriaceae > Parastagonospora > Parastagonospora avenae. The sequence goes on from JAFJTR010000020.1 coordinate 213,835, forward strand.
TTCGTTGACGTTTGCTTTTCGCTAAGCTTGATCCTTCCAAGGTGCGGAAGCAATATCCCGCAACGTCAGTAAATATCACCATAAGCTTTGTGGTGTTCAAGTTGTACTGTGTTGCATGACAATACGGAACAGTGACCATGGAAGCTGCTCCCAAGGTTTAGATTTCCCTGCAGCCATTGCCCAATGGGGTAATCCGTAAGTTGCCGGTATCTAGGTGACTCGATGAGTTCAAGAAAGACAAGTGAGATTTTAAAACGATGACACCAAAGGTCCGAATGCTGTCGCACCCAATGCTGCAGATAAGTAACAATCTGGTCTCAGTCACGATCTTTTGCTCAGTCTTGAAAATAACGTCTATTGTCGTAGCTACATATATACACCAATATCTTCATCATTCCTTCCTACTGTTCACCTAACAAGTGAATACGCTCGGGCCGGGCGACGTGTACGTCTTCTGTCCATTGTACAAGTTGTAAATGATGCCAACATCATTCTGCTTGTATGCGCCAGGGAAGCTAACGGTCGCGGGTGTCTTGTCTGCAGAGCCACCCACGATGTTGATTTGCGCACACTCCATGTAGAACTGCGCGCCCATGCTTGAGCTCGCAGAGTGCAGGGCGATGAGCTCACCACGGAGGAGGTATTGGCCTGGAGCGATGCATGCTGGGATCTTGACGGTTTGGACGCCTGTGTTGGCGATCAAGCGGTCAACGCCCCATTTGGAGCCGTCGAAGGCGTCTTGAGAGATCTTGAACCATCCTCCTCCAACACCAGAGTCTGTCTTCGCGTCCGAGACTTTCTTGAGGTATGCCATGACGGGACCCTTGTGGCTGGCGTCGATGATGTCGTTGTCGCCAGACGTCAGGGTGTGGCGCCATGTCAGTGTTGCGGTGGAGCCAGCCTGGAGTGTGATGACAGTGCTCGTTGATGCGGTCGGGTTGGGTCCACCGTTACAAACGATGTCGTTTGATGTCACATCGTTGATCGGTCCATCGTACGAGGGGACGCGGACACCGTCGCCGACTTTGCCGCTGTTGACGGAAACGAAGATGGTATGCGCCGATGCAGCTGTGGCGAAGAAGAGGAGGGTTAAGAGCTTCATATTGTGTGTGGATGTGTGTGATGAGGATGGGACAGCTGAAGACTGGAGGTTCCAGTGTGTTTATAAAGAGTCGAATTTCAGAACACAAGGTATTCTCCACTTCCGAGCCCAAAGCTAAGGATAGATGGCACAAGATCATCAAGCCCCATGATGTCTAGACTTGATCACCTCAAGCCCTCCAAGCATCATCGCCGTAAGATTCCTTCCTCACTTATCCACCACTCATCATGATCTCAAAGCTGCCACCAAGACGACCGATACCAATTTCGAACAGGACCTGCATTTCAAAGTGTGATTCGACTATATTAAGCACTATCGAAGCTGTCCACGAACCTTCAAGCTTGCTTGGTGTTTAGCCAATAGCTTAGCCGGATATAAATGACCTACCCCAGATTAAATGAAACAAATCCAAGAAAACCGGGGAAACCAATATGCGACCCGGCACAGGGATCATGGTTGGGTTTTGTGGCTTAACGTAACTCGGTATACTTGTGATGGGTGTCGTTGGCGGCTGGTACGGCTGCACTGCCGACATGTTCGCTTCCACTTTTGAGCCAAGTCCACCCTGGCAATTACGCCGCTCAAATCAGAGTCACGTCTTCAAATGTCATGTCTGACATGTGCAGTGCTTCTCCTTGCATGATGCCGTGCACGTAGGCCTCGCCGAGAAGTTCGTACCCTTCCTCTCCGTTCTGCATCGACCGGAGCACAAACGGTACACAAGCACCTTCGAACACCACAATAATGTCTCCATGTCGCGTTCCTCGTGGGACCAAAGCGAAATAGCCCTTATGAGAAATCGCAAAGCGTCTCATCGTGAGTGCAGCACGCATGGCTGTGCGAAGATCACCAAGCGCTTTCGCTGGTCGCCTAGACCGGAGACTGTTGATTGTGAAGTAGCCTCGTCTTCTCCGCGAACTATACGTCTGGCCAGCCAGAGAAGGCATTTGACTGGTCGTGGAGTCTAAAATAAGGCTGAAGACCTCGCTATGTTCGTCCGTCGGTTCTGCCGCCCCAGAGGCATCGCGGCCCCCTACTAGTGTCTTCCAGAAAGCGTCATATACAGAGCTATCATAAGCCGGGTAATCTACATATTTGTAGTTTTCATTAATAAGCTGAACATTCCTTGCCCAGCTACTGTTGCCGACGTGAGGATCCTCGATATCGAGCGCCACTTCTTCGATGGTATGTCCGAGTGTCGTTATATCGTCAAAGATGATGCCGTTGAGGGTGATTGTCTTCTTTTTGTCGCTCAAAATTGCCTTGCTAGGTTTTCCGGTGAAGAGCGTGTTCTTAGGTTTTGCTCGCCTACCAGCGCTATACAGCGTCCATGCCTTTGTAGAGTAACCTAGTGCCTCAGTTACCCGATCAGTGCTCCAATCTGGTAGCCAAGAGGGCTCAAGAGGTAAATCATGGTCCACACAGCTCAAAAGCTCGTAGACGAGGGCTGGTAATTGTGTTAAGCATGCCTCATAGTAGACATCTCGAGCTGTCCTGGATGATGAATAGTCAGGCGTTATGTTCGATTCTGTGATGCCCAGTACTCCTGCAAATACGAAGTCAGTGATGTTTATCAGGCGCGTAGCAGATAGCGTTAACTTGCCGTAGATCTTGTCTTTTGGATCTGATGCTTGAGCATACCTTGTGCGCACTAAGCTATTTAGAAGATATTCCTTCTGATTAAGTGACCAGCTCTGCAAACGGTCGGCCTGCAGCGAATTGATCACACTACCACCAAACGGTGATCTTCGTCGAGAGCTAAAGGCAGTATGCTCCAGACAGTCTTGAGATTTATCGCTCGCGAGCCACTGTAGGATTTGGCAGTGTTGCAGAACGTAGCACCATGCCGCAAGATCATCCCAGCTCACGACAGCGTCACCGCACATGCCAAACAAGTTTCTAGAAAGCACTGCTTCCTGTATAGTCCAGAGACGGGAGAGCCAGGGTCTCTGAAGAATTTGGCGCACTGCGTGCCAGGCGTGGTGGTTGGCTGGTGGAAAGTCGAGTCTCTCAAAATCGTCCAGGGTGATTTCCACGTCGCTCATCTGCAATCTTGCGTACACATGCTCCATTGTTTCCAAAGCCAGTTGCGGGTCTTGCCCGTCCTCATCACCCAGCCATATGACAGTGTTTGTTGCATGGGTGTAGATCAGCCCCATCAGAGGTATTTGCTGTTCTTTCTCGTGAGTGTCTGTTTGATTGATGCAGATCTGGTCTATCCACAGAAATATGCTTTCTTCGAGGGATCGCAGTCGAAACAAAGCTGCTGCTAGACTGCTGGTGATTGGCACAGACCTTGCCGCAAATCGCACGGATTGGTTGAAGGTAGGCTCACCCCAAACATAGCTAAGGGCTGTGTACCAGAATGGCTGGCCGGTCCCGAGCGATATTGCATGATTGGTAATTCGTGAGGTCGATTGGTCACTTGCTCTTGCGAGATATGTAAAGTCTATGCTGGCGATGTGCAGGCTTCCGTGCAATGGTGTATTGCGTTCGCCGGGATAAAGCTCCAGAATGCGAATCTCGCCTTGGGTAAGTGGTTGGTATAATTCAAGAGAAAAGGAGCGTCGGAGCCGACGTTCGTCCCTTTCGTCTCGTTTGTGACTGATAAAGGCTTGAATTGTGGCTTGGTCGTGTTCGTCAAAGTTTCCATCCCTGTCATCTGGGCCACGCGATGTAGCAGGCTGGAATGCTGAGGCGGTCGCGAAGACTCCTAGGTCCCATGATCGGTAGCAATTACAGGCGGTGCCTAGCGTACAAATTTAGTGTCTGGCGAGAGCAATTTGAGAAAGAGCGGAAAGGGCCGCACTACCTGGAGTCAACACGTACGCGCAATCGCGTGCATGCTGGACAGGTCCGTCAAGGAAAGGAGGAGCCCATTCTTCATGAGCCATGTTCTCAATACTGCGCAATGTTCAAAGTCGGGCACTCGCAAAAAATGTAAAATTCTGAAGTTGCAGCACAGCCAAGCGAAACTTCGGCGGGTCGAGTCGCGGGGGTGCTCAAGAAGGAAGTCACGAGGAAACACGTGGAGCAGAAGCCAATATGACGAAAGGCATGTTTGTCAGATTCAGTGCGCTTCAGGGTACTTGTCGCTGTTGAAATAAGATGCTCAAGCCAGACCGGAGAAGTGGAGGATGCCGTGGCCTTTTGCTTGTTTGCCGCCCTTGCCCTTCCTCCTCTTCTTGCGCTTCGGCTTCGGCTCGTCGTCCTCACTGCTTTCCTCCATGTCCTCATCGCTGTCCTTGTCTTCGTCACTCTCGTGCTCTCGTTTACCATTCGCGGGAGCATCTTCCTCTTCCTCCTCCTCTTCCTCCTCCTCGTCCTCATCATCCTCTTGGACGTCCTGCCAGGTCTTCTCGCCCCATATGTTGAGCTTCTTTCCTCCGCCGCTGATCATCCTGCCCGTGATGTCGAACCCAAGTCCAATGACGCCTTCCTGGCGCAGCTCATCATGCTTGAGCTCGTCGATGATCTTGTTCGGCCCGAGCTTGACGAAGCGCAGAGACCCATCGCCCAAACCCACGGCAGCAATTTTTCCACTGGGACCAACACCGTCCGGGAGCAGTGCAATAACATCCAAGCTCTCGCCGCCTCCCTTGGAGCGATCGATGGTGATGCGCTCGTCCTGGTCGTCCCACACACCGCGCTCCCATAGTGTCAGAACGCCGTTGCCGCCGCCCACCAGCACCTTCTCGCCGACGCTGGTGCCCTTCTTCGACAGGCCCGTGACCATGACAGAGCTAAGCAGCTCCTCCTCCTGGTCCTCACTACGGACCATGACGCCTCGCCGCAGGTCGGTGACGGCCAGGGTGCTGCCTCCAGTGGTGACCCATTGCTTGCTGAAGCCGCTGGTGCTCGCCTCCGTGGGTGGCAGAGGCGTGAGGGAAGAGACGTAGTCGTCGTGTGGGCGGTGCGTGGCTTGTGGCTTGAACGCCGACTTCGCGCCCTGATCCCGGATGTCGTAGATGTGCAGCGCGGACGAGTCGGTGCCGAGGATGAGTGATTGGGGCGAGAGGGCGTGGACGAGGGTTGGCGCATCGATGCCGCCGTTCGCTCTGCATACAGTCAGTACTGCGCTGTATTTTGAAAGCGATAGCAGTGAGGCTTACACATCCAGCGGCACAGCAAACTTGGCCGTAACGCGACCCGTTGTCGTGTCTGCGACCTTGACTATGCCATCTGTGCCTGCCGAGTACAGCGACGAGCCGTCAACACTGAAGGCCAGCGTCCTGCAGCTTCCCTTATGCCGCCGTGTCTTCCATGTCGACTCTATATGTCCAAAGCCTTTCTCCGCAGCCAGCGCCTCGTCCGGGGCGCTGTCGTCACCGCTCGCGCCTGGCGGCAGTCGGTACGTCTGGACATGCCCAGAGGCGAGTCCAACAGCGACGATGGGCTCTTCTGGGTGGATCGCCTGCGCGAAGAGATCCGAGTCCAATTGGAGCGCGCACAGGTTTTCGAACATGTTTGCTGTGGTTGGTGCTGCCGCGGATGGCTCGACTTGTCAGAATTGAAGCTCCAACTTTTTTGTGGAGCTAATGCGGGCCATCGAAGGGCAAGTATAGCCGAGCCCAGCACGTGAGTGATTAGCTGACAAGGCATGTGACGTCGTATTTCCCCGCGTCACGTTTCGCACTGATTGGCTGCCAGCCTTACACTGGCTACTTCTTCGCCGCCTGCATCCACACCTGGGACCGCCTTCAACATTTTTAATACGAAGTAGACATATAAGAACCTCGTCGAGTTCCTGTCATGGCGGGACCGGGTCATCGATATCCCTTTTATCCGTCCGACAGCACATGCAGCCGTAGACATGCATGCTTTCACGTCACGTGCGTTCCTATGCGGCCTTCTTGCTGCCACGGGCGTCAATGCAAAATCCACCCCGAAGCACCTCGAGTACAGCGTTGTGACTGGCCTGTTCCTCCAAGACGATAATACCACAACGCCATCGGGATTTGACTTCATCGGTACAAACTTTGGTCTGATCAATCGCACATATCCATCCGACCCCAGTTGTCCTGACGACAAGGAGTCGACACAATGGCAGCGTCTGGCTCATTACATCTCCACCTTGAACAAGAAAAGCGCGGAGAATGAGCGCTACTCTTTGCTCTTCATGGGCCGCCACGGCGAAGGCTTCCACAATGCTGCGGAAACATATTTTGGCACTCCAGCTTGGAACTGCTACTGGAGCGAACTCGACGGCAACGGCACTACCACCTGGGCTGATGCCAAATTGACTACCACAGGTATCCAGCAAGCAAACCGTGTCAATGCTTTCTGGGCTCATCTTCTCAAATACGAGAAGATCTCTGCGCCTCAGAGTTACTACACTTCTCCATTGTATCGCTGCCTGGACACCGCTCGCCTCACATTCCAGGGTCTGCCTTTACACGGGCATTCCAAGTTCGAGCCCGTCATCAAGGAGCTCCTGCGCGAGGGTATCAGCGCGCATACGTGCGATCGCCGCAGTACCAAGTCTTACATCAATAAGAATTTCCCAAAATTCAAGTTTGAAAAGGGCTTTCCTGAGGACGATCCATACTGGATGCCATTGAAAGCCGAGCCCAGTGCTAATCAGGATATTCGAAGCAAAGCATTGCTAGACGATATCTTCGAGAACGACGATGCGACGTATATCTCTATTACATCCCATTCTGGCGAGATTGCTAGTCTGCTACGCGGTAAGTCACCTCGGAGCAGTTTCGAACTGGGATCCCTAATTTGTAGCCAGTCCTTCGCCATCGCACTTTCAGCCTCAGTACTGGATCTGCCATCCCGGTCCTGGTCAAGGTGACGGCGGTCAAAGGCAATGCGCCGCCGAGCAATACAGTGCCATGGAACTCACAGAAGACGTGTGCTGTACCTCCATCCATTAGAGATTCGAGTTGCAATGATTGCTCGTGCTGTTCTTAAGTGGTACGATCATGAATTTCCATGATGCTTGGCGGGGTAGAGAACATAATTCTGATAACGACATGCTTGTATCCCTGGTCAATCTTAACTTTCCTGGTTGCTTAGATGAGGCTCATCTCCGAACAACGCAGATGGCTGTTTCGCCGTAGTGGTTCATCCGTCGAGGTCTGGTCCAGCTAAAAGATTCGCTCACCAATCTCTTGCGGACACAAAGTGGGATACACGATTGGAAAGCTTTCTTACTACGCACTTGTACGCTAACACCACTGAAGCATCAAGCGAATGTTGAGGGACTCTCCTATGCTTCAAAGTCCTTTCGATTGCGAGATGTCCACAGCTCAGCTAGCATGCACATGCTCCCGCGTAACCGCCACAAAATCTCGTTTAATATATGAAGAAGGCTCAACAAGCTCCAACTTTCATGACGAACAGCGAAATACTTGTACAATAGATTTTCTACGGTACATACGGGACGTTTCACACTAGCTGCTATGTACCAAGTACGTATGCAGCAGCGCATTAACCTCGTCTAAACGGAACGGGAATTTGTTACTCCCCGTGGACGTTGCACGTGTCACAAGATTGGCGTCTTCGGACCGTTCAGCCGTCTTTTGTCGCCTCATCAATCTTGACCTCTATCAGCAATACAAGCTCACTATACTACATGCGTGCTTTTGCACATGTATCCCTTCGTTGAAACGAGCTGCGCGCATCGTAATTGAGCTCTGTGTGCTGTTGGGTCCGTTGGAGGTTATCCGAGCTTACCATATGACCGAGATGCATGCGCACTTTGAGGACCCAGAGCATGAAAGTGAATTTGATATGTACCTGCAGTCGCCTCGATGTTGCAGATGTTCTGGAATAACACACACTGCAATCCTTCATCCTGTCTTTCCTCTGGCGACGCCACCGAAGCATTGTGCAGCGTCGAATCGTGCCAACCACATCGCAGCTACGCAGTCGACAGTCTCTAGCAGTGCACATTGAAGCGGGTCCAGGACACCAAGTGGCGGCTCATCGGGACGTAATGGGCGTGACGCTATCCAAATTGTGGGCCGCGATCAAAGGCGCGTTGACGGGAGGCGCGCCTGCTGGTACACACAGCCAACAACAGCAGCACCGAGATACCATCACCAACGCCAAAGACGTGGAGAGCGCATCGCATTCGCCCACGACGACTACGGAAGCTACAATGCCTGAAGTTAAGAAGTGGGAGATTACTGAGGTACGTTTTGAGCTTGCGGCTTATGTGGGGTGGGATGGTGGGGGAAACATCCAAACACCCCGCTGAGGTCATGGTGGGATGAGGCTGGAAGCGTGTAATGTGTTCGCAGTCATGTCTAGCGATATGAGATGCACATTATGGGACTGTGCAACTCAGGCCAATTCGTCTTGTTCATCGAGACGTGCAATCTCCATGTAGAGCGTGGTTGTTTAGTGTAATGCGGATCTACCAGCCGATCGCAGTACTCAAGGACCAAACACGCTATAGAATGGGAGACTCGTGAAAAAAAAGACAAAGAAATACTGACTATTTTCTAGCCATGGCTCCGCATGAACTGCTCGCTAGGTGAAGGTCCATTCTGGGAAGACGACACAAACACACTTCGCTTCCTGGATGTGGAGAAATGCAAAGTTCACCGCGTTGATTTGAACGTCGGGCAATCGAGTCTCAAAGTCATCAAAGACTATGACATCTCAATGGGGTGTGTTTTCATGAAGCAAAGGAAAAACCACGTCGACTGACGAATACAGATGCACAGCAGACATCGAAGGCAACACTAGCGAATTCGCCTTCGCTGGCAAATACGGCTATGGCATCGCCAACAAGCAGACAGGCGAATACCGCTGGATCAAAAAAGTATGGTCAGACGAAGAGATAAAAGCTGGCAAACACGAGAAATACCGTGGTAACGACGGTGCCATCGACTCCCAGGGCCGCTTCTGGGCTGGCTTCATGTTTGACCCTCTCGTATCTGACTGGGACGAACACGGTGCCCTCTTCCGTCTCAACACCGACGGATCTCTGGACCGCCCACTGAGCGACATCGCCATCCCCAACGGCACAACATGGAACAAAGACGACAACAAGATGTACTGGGCCGACAGCCCCAAGAAGACGATTTTCCAGTTCGACTATGACTCCAAGACTGGCGAGATAACTAACAGGCGTCCCTTCTTCACAATGCCGGAAGACAATCGCTATGGCAATGACGCCGTGCCAGACGGTCACTGCATCGACGAGGAGGGATTCATGTGGACGGCGCTACATGGCGGATCTCATGTCCTCAAAATCTCACCGGAAGGCGAGATTGTAGGCGAAATCAAGGTTCCAACATCGCAGCCCACATGCCCGTGTTTCTGCGGCGAAGATCTGGTTATCACCAGCGCGGGTGGCACGAGTGGAGAGGGTGGCAAGGGCGTGGACGAGTTTGCGGGCAGCGTGTTCAAGATCAATGTTGGTGTGAAGGGGCTGAGGAGGTTCAAGTACAAGGGTGGTGTGCAAAACTAAGTGTAGCAAGGAGAATGAAAGTAAGGCTGTTGGCGAGTGCGTGCGCTTGTTGTTCGTGTCATGTGGCAAGTATGGGGTTCAATTCTATTTACAGGAGAGAGCATGTACATGTCAAAAGCAGAATCATGTAATTCGAAAACATAGTCGAGTGTGTAGCGTAAAGAGAAGAACGCCTGTGACCCTTGCACAAAATCTCAGAGACCACAGTCGAGAAGCCCGAGCGCTCCGTCGACAAAGTACGTGGCTCTACCACTGCATAAGTGATGGGTATGCGCAACCCACGCCGCTCGCTAGAAGCCCCAACACCGCCCACTAGTTTCCCGAATAGGGAAAATAGGTATCCTGCGTCGGTATAGCGACGCACTTATGGCTGATCCAATCGCCTACTCCCCCATCAGTGCTCAAAGCCCACACAGAGTTCACTCAGCAGACAACAACTCACACTTGAGGCCGACATCGGCACAGTTCAGGAACGGCAACCATTCCAGCCTCAGGGGGGAGTACTTTGCACGATAGCATATCGTGACGTGCTTGTAGTCCGCGGCTAGTTTTGTGCCAGCGTCAGGAATCTTTCTAGAGAGGGTTTTGGTAAACTTACAGCATTTCAATGTGCCGGTGTTGGCTTCGGTTCGGCAGTCTGAGCCGCCGTCGATGTGTCTCGCGGAGGCGGAGACAGCGAGGACGCTCACGAGGAGGGAGGCGGAGAATTTCATGGTGTATTCTGATTTTGTTTTTGAATGTGTTACTGTATGGGAAGAAGTTAGATGAGTAGTTATAGGTGTGAGAGCAATAGGAGAAAACCTTTATACTTTCTTAGAAAAGCAGCACGAAGAAATTCTCTACATCTAGCTACCATAGTTCCATAGGCTTTAGTCTTCAAACTCTACGCATTATTGTCTACATTGAGATGGTCTACCCGATCTTGAAGCACCTAGTGAGCACCTCTTTCAAATCCGATTGGCGGAGTTTGATAGTGCACGTTCAATAATTCCTTCTTTGGCTTCCACTGGGGACCTTGGTAGGCCTAAGGACTAGATTTGAAGCTGAATTATAAGGATATGAACATGTGTTCGTTCAAAGTGCTTTATGCCGGTACGTTGAGTCTTGACGATATTCATCTGCACTCTGAGAATAGGTTTCACTAAATTCACGTAGCAAACAAAACCACCATTTTCTACTCTTATTAGCTACGAGTTGATATGTATGCACGTATATACATTCGCATGGCAGATATTACAATTTCGGGAAAACTCAGCTCCGCTGGTGTGCTCGCCCAGCCGACTATTTAGCGTACCATACATGTATGTGCCGCACATAGCCAGCCACGACGAAAAAGTTGCGGACGACTTCACTGTTCGAACTGATAGGCTGAAGCTATCTAAAGTATCGCTGGGCTTCTTGTGTGACGGTAAAAGTCCGCGTATAACTTCAGGCTGTCGAATGAAGTGCCTGCTATTACACTCATCTCGCTATTCATCGGACTTGATAACCTGCAGTGTAATGTACATTGCGACTCTGCAACGCTTGTTTCGCCGGGTCGGTATGACGTTGGAGTATTCTTCCTAAATCGCGGCTTTGTCGTAGTAGAGAGGGAGCACACCAGGCAGCGGTAGAATCCATGCCCGCTCTACACCTCTAGCATGAGCTGATAGTCGTCAGAGGTAAACTTATTGCAAGCTCCTAGAGGAGCCTAGATATATTCGAGGCTCTAAGATACTCTACCTAATTCCATTAGAAATCTTTGAACATATACAGGCTACCTCTTCACCTCTTCTCGTTGGACAAGGCGGGCACGAATTTTGCCGGCGCCTGGTCAGTGATCAAGTAGTCATCCAAGACCGAGCAAGTGAGGGCACTGCGACGTGTGACGGACGGGCGCTCACTGCGCGCTCTACGTAAGACGCGGTCTCGACTGTGTCGGTCGTTCGAAGCCAATGTTGCACGATCCTGCAAGGAAACCACGGTAGATGCTTCGATCCATCAAATGCACGGAACAATGACGTCAAACGTCGTGTTTTCGTTGATAGCGAGCGATAGCGAGAGTCTCGAAGAATCGAAGCGCATGCATGGTGTTACCCGGGCGGAGCCTTTGTTTCAGGACTGAACGACCGGCATTGTACAGCAGCTTTAAGTCCCACAGCAACCAAGTGTGCAGTCCGCGGAGTGATGTCCGCACTCCTCCGCCACAATTTATCCGGGCAGCGATGTTCCTGCATAAGTTGTACACGGTCAGAATCTCGGAGATGTCATGATGAATGGCCGTGGCCCATGGCGCAAGTAAACTTTGTTGATGAATACGTGCCGATCGTGCTTTATTGCATGTAGTATACAGTAGTGCTCACTCATCGTACTGTACGAATAATTCCGAGCATGACACAAGGCGTGCATGTATCCGTGCTTTCTGCAGGGTGAACCGAGGGTGACATGTTGACAAAACTCAAAATCCGGATGCGGAGGTATCCTTCCACGATGTGGCTGTAGCTATAGTCAATCCTGGTCCATTGCAAACAGAATGTACTGGTATTCAAGCAAATGGATGCATATACACTATCGTGTTTTTTTCTAGCCGCGGCTTTGTATGCATACGAAGTTTCAGGAGGATCCAGCCGGTTGATTGAACTATCGTGCGAAGACAATCTTGGCTTTGAGCAGTCTACAGTACGTGATGACCAGGTATTCACAGGTCGGTCAATCGGTAAGATGTTTCGGATGTGGCTCGATGGTACAAACTGGTTCTGACCCAGTCGCAGGTTTTGGAGCACCGGTAGTTGAGTCGTGAAGCTGCGACTCAATATTGTGGGCCGGAGATTGGCCAACTGCCGAGTTTCCTGATACCGAGGCGTGCCGGTGCTTTTGGAGCATGCTCTCCCGCAGTGATGTTCAGCAGATCAGCGCCAAGAGGCTCCCTTCAAGCGCGGATGGTCGTCGACACCAAGGCCTTGCGCCGGACTACAGTAATTGTGATAGCCCGAGTCCCTGGTCGCTTGGACTGGAGAGGCGGCGGGAGAGCACTGACATGACGCCTCGGAGCTGGCTCCTATGCCTTCGGCAAGCTCTGCTGCGACACCACAGCTCTAAGCTGAGTGAGCACGATTGGACGGACCTCGGCCCTTAGCGTGCGATAGTTTTTGCAGGTCCCATCCAGACTGGGAGGCGTGCATCTTGTGCGCAAGCGGCCACTAGCTATGTGCACCGTTGCCTCATGAAGAGGGGCTGCATTGGCATCTTGAAGAGGGTTCAGATACGGTCTTCAAGGCCATACGAGAATCTTGTCCGCAGACCATGCATTGTTTGGATCAAGTGTAAGGCGTAAACCAGTGTAGGAGTAGGGGGTGGAGAGCTTGCAGGACGAAGAACCAATTCCCGCTGCGCATGATGCGGGTTATCTCCGTGCCTGACCAAATACAGTTAGGCTGCACGTGGATCCACCGCTACAGGGAATATTTTGGAAGGTCCTTCGGACGACCATGGCTATATCTGGACTTCAAGAGACAATCTCGCGACTCGTGCGCCCAAGCTGACTCTGGCCGCCTGCTGCACGCGACGCCGTGCCACCACAACGCGTCCAAGAGCTCAACATGCACGCAGATGACATTTTGGTTCTCGCGCAACTTTTCATCGGCGCGAGGATGTCGTTGCACCAAAGTTTAGAACGGGCTGTTTGTAGCGACATGTTTCGTTCATGCCCTTGGTTTGGGGCCTAAGCGATGAACACATTCAGCTACCGAGGCTGGCTTCATGCGGTTCATGCACACTTGCCCAAATGATGCGCGAACGGCTAAACACCCTCTTCGGCCAGGTCCTTGCCCTGAAACGAAACCAGGCTTACAGCCGAATGGTTGAGAAGCTGGGTCCCAGTCCACGGCAGGGGCCCACTTCACGTGGCAACTGGCAATGCCCACTGTCGTGGCCCACAGCTGCTGGAAATATGAAAGAATACCATCCCTCAAGAAGGGCCTTCCTGGTCCTGGGGTTTCCCGATTACCTCGTTGCGAACTGCCTACGAACACCAACATGTCGATCCCAAATCGAGGTCCGGAACTCCTTGGAGTGAACATTGCCTTTGTGGCAACTGCTGTCCTGGCCTACATGTTGAGGGTCTTCGTCCGGGTGAAGATGGTAAAGGCTTTTGGCTTTGACGATTGGTTGATGGGAATGGCCATGGTACGCCGCATATGCCTTGAGTGGTTTTGAACGAGTCTAACCTGGCCAGTTGTTCATGCTTTTTTATGTCATATCATCTAATATCGGGATACAATACGGCACCGGGCGCCACCACCGCGACCTATCCGAGAAAGATATCGAGAGGGCCAGACATTGCTGGTGGTTCTGCTATATCTTTTACAGCTGGGCCATGATCTTCGCAAAGCTTTCCATCGGATATCTTCTCCTCAGGATCAGCATCAAGCGTATACACACATGGATTCTGTATCTCGCCATGTTGACTTCGATCGTGGCTGGTGGTGCATTCTTCTTTGTTGTCGTCTTCCAATGCTGGCCGGTATACAGGTTCTGGGTCGATCACGACTTAGCCGTGTGCGTCAGTAACGACTTGATTGTTGGCCTGGCCTACACCTACAGCACCTTCAGCATCATCTCAGACTTTACATTCGCCATTATACCCGGATTCCTTGTATGGGACCTGCAGCTGAAACGGAGAGCTAAAGTTGCTCTGGTTCCACTCATTACCATGGGCTGCATTGCAAGTGCTGCAGTCATCGCTCGCCTTCCCTTTGTCCGCTTCTTCAACTCGCCCGACTTTCTCTGGGCTACCACCGATATTGCTATCTGGTCGACCGTTGAGCAAGGTCTAGCTATTACTGCAGGTAGTCTGGCTACCTTGCGGCCACTATTTTTCCTCGCCATGCACCGCTTGGGACTCTCAACTCAACGGCCTTCTTACGGCGGAAAGTCCAATCCGATCAATGCGATGGGTGCTTCGAGCAATCAGAAACAAGACAGTCTACGTCCCGACATTTACAAGTTATCTACGGTGGTGGAAACGCGTAAATCCAATGACTCCGGTCACAGGAACAACGACAAATATTGGTATGACGGCGCTCTGCCCCAGATCCCACCCAAGGAACCTAAGAAGCTTTCCAAGAAGCATCAAAGCGACAACGAGAGTCAGAGGAGCCTGAAGATGAAGAGCTCTTCTGCGAGTAGTGATGACGAGGACCCGATGCAAATCATGGTATCCAAGTCATTCTACATCACAGACGAGGAACGATCGCTGGCGTCGCGCGAGACACCTTATCGATGAGAGGGACAGATGAGCAAAAGTAATAATTTCGACGATATACCCATGTATTTTACCACGCCGCGATCATGGCTATAGGGCCAACAAGAGCCCCCCTGCTACCTAATACGACCTTTACAACGATGTCTTCTTCTTCTTCTTCTCTCACAGCTACTTCTCCATTGTGAAGAACGACCGCGGATCAAATCAAGCATTATCCATGCTGCTATCGACCTATCTCAGAAGATCTTATGATCTGCAGGCCATCAGCTTCGCTGTCCATAATGGAAAACCAAGGCTAGGATAAGCAAGGAAGATGCGGACTTGCTTCGCTGCCCAAGACTAAGTCGGAAATCAGGATGCACGCGATCCGAAACGCAAAGACAAGGATGGACAGACGGCGAGCAACGTACCGGTCACTAAGGTCCGGCTCGAGCGGAATGTGGATCTCGTCAGCTTCGAGACTCCAGTATATGACTCGTGCAAGTGGAGGTGAGAAGCTTTGCGGGTAGGAGGAATGCCGATCGCCTGGTTGGGAGGAAAAGCGAATCCCAATACAAAATTAACATAATGTACAATACCTAAACCATGATCCAGTGTCAAAATGTACAGAACAAAATATTCGACTAAGCCTAATTCAACTAGGTCCGTACCTAATTGATCCATGAGGTATTCGCATAACCACCAAGCTTTCTCCCTTATCACTCCAACATCCACAACGCAGGGCCAGCCCCGGCTTTCTCGATCCTGCGTTCCACATAACTATCTTCAACTCCGATTCATGTGGGCTCGGCAAGCGGTACTTTTTCTTCACTAGCCAGACGGACGCGTGCGGAACATTCCCTTCAGCGCGTAGCGCCACCGGCTGCGACATGGCGATACCGTATGTGGTCCGCTTTGGGGCGCCGTTGCGAGATTCTTGAATCGTGGAATTGTGGTTCATGTTCCACGATGTAGACTCCGCGCATGAAACTTGAGGTAGCTCCATGACAAAAGTCGCATGTACTATGACTCTCAGCATAAACGTTTCTAGCATGTGTCCGAATTTTTGGGTGCGGTGGTTTGGGGTCCACTTCGGATTCGCATCGTCCGCTTGTCAGGTCCAGCATCTTAGTGCATCAGTACAATTCGTACTTAGGTAGCTATGCTTGATAGTGGTCAGGCTGTACTCCTCTTGTACGGAGTCATGCTTGATAGTAATGGCCAAGATGCTGCATTCTAGAGAAAGCAAGAGTAGTGGATTCGGAACGCAGACACAACATATGCTGCTGGGCCGAAGTCGCGCGTAATCATCATGGTACCATCTGGCCGCATCCTCTTTTAGCTACACTGGACAATTTTCACCCTGCTGCCATGTGTAGAGCTATCTACCGAAGCTCTCTCGCCTAACGCATTCACTTTTTACCTGCTCAAAGGTGTACAGCGCGGGGGAAAGATTCGACTTGGAAAGCCAAGAGATGGGTAGACAGTAGATAAGAGGTAGTAGACTATGTACAAACTTTCCAGGATACGCAGTATCTCGCATGAAACTGGATCGACGCGTGTAGATGCCTGAATGACCAGTTCCTATGCTCGACTTATTCATTCGCGCTAATACCGTCCGCACAAAGATGAATGCGAGGCATTTGAAGGAGGCTAAGGACGCAAGGGAAGCAGCGACTGCAACTATGTTTACCTTTAAATCTGCAAAAAAGGTCGTCCACAACTATAGCATCAGTGCGAGCAAGAACTTGAACTCACGCTGCTACGATACTAGGACAAAAGATAATTCATACCGTTCTCGCGTCACTAGAACGGTGAACGGTCTTCCGCGCGTCCAACCAGCGGCTTTACTAGAGATGAATTAACAGTTCATGATTTGTTAGAATCATATCAGAATGTCAGAAGTTGCGAGTTGTTGAGTATCTTTTGTAAGGACGAGAAACATGACGAGGAAGAGGATGCAAAGTACGAAGCAAGTTCAAGAGCGGAAGACTGAGGTGCTGGTACACAATAAACGCCCACGTTCAAAGAAACTGCAAGTAAGTTTATATGGCGATTCATAGTGAAAGATTTCGAATAGAGGTTGTGATGCGTGGATTTCGATGGGTATCTCAAAGTATTTGCTCTTTACAGCCAAAAGGTCTCAAGCGCCAGCAGCTTCCTTTTGCCTCTTGTTCTCTTCCTCTTGAGGTGTTCGTGTTGTAAGCTGCAATGCATGAATGCCGCCTTCTCGTGCCAATTCATCCTTCATGAGGGTGTTGACCATGCGGTGCCGCGCCAGTTGCATCTTGCCTTCGAAAGCTGAAGACGTGATGACGAGACTGTAGGTGTTAGTTTTTGTCACGGTTCTTCACATGTTCCTTGTCATTGTAGCATACCGAAAATGCGTCTGTGTGATGTTAGCAATAGCCAGTCATGTGAAAGGTAATACACATACCTCTCTGCTAGTGACTCCTTGCATGGCTTGATGATGTGCGTGCTTGTGTGAGTCGTTGAAGATCTGTAAGGTTGAAGGCTTCAGCGCATCTGTAATCTGCACGACAGTCAGTATACATATACAAGTACAATCGCCTTGTGCCGAAACAAGTCCGAGGTCATGAGCTTCCCTTTGCCCGCAGTGCGTCCTCCATCGGCGTGACGGATTGCGACATGGCTGACATATAACGCCTTGCAGCGACGGCTATGTTTTGTCTAAACATTCAAGGATGAATGGAGATTAGACTAGCCTGTTCGGGAACCAGAGAGTGTAGGTCAAAGTGTTCATTGTTGGTCTGCCTTGATGTGGTGTGGACGCGATCGCCAAGACATTTCGGAATGCTTTTTTCGACACCGATGCCGTCACTGTTCACGTCCGCAAAGGAACTGCCAAATGATCCAATTGAAAGCCAACCTGGCTCGTGCATTATAAACATTGATTCGCCCAGGCCCGGAAACTACACTGAAGCTCCGTGAACCCTGTCGACGATGAGTGCCGCATAGCAAGGTCGATAGACGCGATCCCACGGTTTGAGCGACACCGGCAAAAAGCCAGCACCAATTGCCGTAATCCGAGGCCTTGCTTCCGCGTTGGATGTGCTGATCCTGGACGCTTCAATCGCCATGTGGGCGCGAAAGGTGTTCTCTCGCACTCTGACTAAACACAAAATATTCTTATCACACGATTTCACGCATGGTGTAAGCTGCTGTCGTCCCTGCACCTACACATCTCTCAGAACCGTCAGAATGGCATCAACACTACCCCGCCTGCCCATTTTCGAAGCCATAAAACAGCATGATGCGCACAGCACCGCTGTTGTACATTCGTTGTCTGGACGCACTTTCACCTATGGAGAATTGGTAAATGATGTCGCAGCTGCAAAAGATAAGCTACAGAGGAATACCAATGGACAAAGTGCGGAGGGACAGAGAATATCCTTCTTGGTGGAGAATGGTTACGATTATGTAGGTGCGCATTCAATTTCTGCCCGTTCCAACCCACTTGGTATGCGGGTGTTGACAGTATCACAGTGACCCTACTTTCTATCCTCGCCGCCCACGCAATCGCCGTACCACTATCGCCGACGTTCCCTGCACATGAGCTACGATACATCATCGACCAAAGCGAGTCGCTCATGCTTCTTTCGTCCGAGAAGTTCCAGAGGCAAGCCGACGATGTGCTAAAGGAAGGCATGGATACGAGCCCGATCAATTATAAGCAGGAGAAGATCATGATGGGAAAGACTGACGATTATGTCACTCTGGAAGAACCCACAAGTGACAAGGGTGGCATGATGCTGTACACATCGGGGACAACGAATCGACCAAAAGGTGTGCTACTCCCTCAGGATGTGCTGACGGCTCAGTCGAGATCGTTGTTGGAAGCCTGGAACTATACCAAGGATGACGTTCTCCTACACGTTCTGCCACTGCATCACATCCACGGTACGGTCAACGCGCTTCTGACACCTTTGTTCGCGGGAAGCACAATTGAATTTCAATTTCCCTTTAATGCAACGGCAGTGTGGGAAAGATTGGCAGCGCCTTTCCTTCCGAACCCCGACCCTACGAAGAAACCTATCACTTTCCTCACCGTCGTACCGACGATATACACCCGACTGCTGTCCTCGCATTCCACTTTATCTCCCGAGATACAAGCCGCTGCGAAAACCGCCCTCCACCCATCGAACATGCGCCTAAACATCTCTGGATCGGCCGCACTTCCTACACCCGTCAAATCAGCATGGACAGAACTGAGCGGCGGCAACGTTCTTCTCGAGCGCTACGGCATGACCGAAGTCGGCATGGCCCTCTCATGCGGCCTCTCCTTCACCGACCGTGTAGACGGATCCGTAGGCTGGCCCCTCCCCTCCGTGCAAGCCCGCCTCGCCGACACCGAGACAGGCGCCATCATCAACGAAGGCGAAGAAATCGACCCCGCCACGAACCGCGAACGACAAGGCGAGATCCAACTCCGCGGCCCGACGATATTCCGCGAATACTGGAAGAACCTCGAAGCCACGTCGAAGGAATTCGTCGAGGGCGATGATGGCGCGGGCAAGTGGTTCAAGACCGGCGACGTTGCTGTCCGCCGATACGTAGAGGGCGCGGGGAAGAGCGAGCAGGCGTGGGCTAAGGGACCGCTGTATTTCATCCACGGGCGCAAATCTGCCGACATCATCAAGACCGGCGGCGAGAAGGTCTCCGCGCTGGAAATCGAGCGCGAAATGCTGTCCCTGTCCCAAGTCGCAGAAGTAGCCGTCGTCGGTCTGCCGTCGGACGCCTGGGGCCAGAAAGTCGCTGCTGTCGTTGTGTTGTCTGAACAGGGGAAGACGGCGGGGAAAGGGGGCAAGGCGTGGTCTGCGCTGGATATGAGGAGGGCGCTTAAGGAAATTCTGGCGAATTATAAGATTCCGCAGGAGATGAGGGTTGTGGATATGATTCCGAGGAATGCTATGGGCAAGATTAATAAGAAGCAGTTGGTAATTCAGATTTGGGGGGAGCCGCTGGATGCTGCCGAGGCGAAGGGGAATGGAGCGGTACAGGTGCCGAATGGGAGTGTATGATTTTGCGTGTGTAAGAAATGGAAATGTCTGTAAACATGTCATGGGCTAGGTTTCTTGTCATTCATACGCTGGACGGCTCGGGGTCTGGATGCTCAGTGCTACACATTGTGCCTGTCAATGGAATGAGCTCCCTTCGCAGCATGTTCGCTAAGGTGCACTGATTCACAACTTGTCACGACCGAAAGCGCTGGATGATGCTCTCGTCGCTGCTTTGGTTGGTCCAGCGTCTGCGCGCCCGATGACATGATACCCAGGCGTGATGGACAGTTGGAGAGTACATACCGACGGAGGTGGCATGTTGTATCTCAATGTATCAGCAACTTTACCTTTCACGTCTGCATATCGAGCCGAGATCACGGAAATCACGATGGTGAATGCTTGTCTGGCCCTGAGACATTTCATCTTATCGCGGCAGCGATATCGGCGCGAGTGGATTTTGAACAAGAGTGCGACACTGATGGTAGCGGTGAGACTTTGGCTGCCACTGTGCATGTCACAATGAAAGACCAAGAAGACGCAATGAGGTAGTTCAAGGTTTACATGTTCATACATTTTTCACCTCCGTGAACATCATATCTGAATGACTTCACAGATTAGATACACAACCCCTCTTTCTAGTGCCCCATCCTCTTTCCATTTTTCTATCCTAGGCTTACAAAATTGCCGGTTTAGTAGTGTTCCTTTCGGCAGTGAAGCCACCGTTAGCACGATGCCAGTAGGTGTAGTGTGATCCAATATCCGACAAGCCGTTGCCCTGGCTGTTAACCAGGAGCCCTTCGCGAGCCATGAAATAGGCGTAGCGGTGGATGTCGCCCGTGTCTTCCATCCACGGGATCACTTGGTCGAGGAAGCTCTGTTGAAATTGTGAGTGTACTGCAATTTGTCGCGTCTCAGAGTGACATACCTTGATCTCTGCATCCGAGCCCTGAGGGCCTAACTCGGTGATCCAGATTGGACGGCCGCCGCCAACGTCGCGCACCTTGTTGATGTGTTCCTTGAAGTACTGGACGTTGGTGGCTTTGTCGTACCTGAGATCTCTTAGATATCAGACCGCACGGGATACAATGGTCGGCAAAGACTTACCAGTGAATGCAGATGAAGTCGATGTTGCAACCGGTGCACTCCTTCATGAATTGGCTCAGCCAGTCCAGACCCATGCCCCCTCCACCGTTCGTAACGGCAGGAGAGCCAAGGTACATCTTGTCCTTGATGGTTTTGGCGGGCTCCATATGCTCACGCCATGCTGCAACAGAGTCACTGACAGACATGCAAGCGCCACCAGATCCCAGGCTACCGCCAAGTTAGTGAGAGCGAGAGGCTTTAGAGCCTCGAAATGCGAGAGGTGTAGACTTACTTGCAGTTGTCGGGTTCGTTAAAGGCGAGAAGGTGTGTGGGGTTTTCTTGGATTTGACCTGCTGCTTTCTTGATTGCGTCCCACCACTTCGAGGTGGAGCTCGCCTGGTTGCTCCAAAGCATCGGAATGAACTCGAAGGAAGTGTCTTTCTCCGTGGGCATTGTTCCCCGGTTGTAGGACCAGCTCACCTGACCACCTGCTTTCATCACATCGAAGTAGTTGGCGAATGTAGGATTGTTGTAGGCGACCCCCCGACGTAAGCGCGGAGGGTCTTCCTTTGGAGCTGCTGCTGCTCGAGTCTCGTCAGTGATGGTACGGGCGATTGCGAGTACCGCGAGACACAAGGTCAGGAGAAGGAAATGCATGGTGAGCTCGAGAGTGTGGCGATGAGGCAGACTATGGAGCTGGTTGAGGCGTGCAATTGACCGAACGAGCACCCCACTGATTGAGCAGTTTTGTGAGTGTGTGGAGGAAAGACTCAGTTGATGGAGCTGAGAAGATTTATATACACTCTGGTGTGGGCAGGTGCGCACCAACGCTCCTGCCTCTTCACTTCACCACAACCTTATCTGTAACGGCGGTGACCCGATACCGGCGGAGAGATTAGCAAGCAGGCGAGCGGCCAACGTATATTACCTTTACCCAATGGACTCCAGTATAGCAGTAAGGCTCCGGTTTACGATCGAAATCAGTCCTTGGAGCTGGGGGCCGGAAGCTGTGGTGAAGAAACGAGGCGCGAACGAAAGGAGATTAAGCAGCGGATCAGTCACGACCTTGGATGTAGGCACTGTCATCGTGCGAGGCTCGTGTGTACTCACACATACATTTACAATATATTGGACATTTACATCTTTCCTCCAGTCAAGGCCTCGGCGACCTTGCGCACCCTCTCCTTGGCCAGACCGACTCCTTCTCCGCCCCTCAACTTCTGCAGCATATCGCCAACGCCCTCGGGCATAGGTCCATACCATGGGCTCAGACCCTCCTTGCCCTCGCTCCTCAGGCCAGCATCGCCGCGGACATTCCATCCAACGGGCTGGTCCTCGGTACCAAACGCCTTCTCGATTGCCTCGTCCAATTGGCTCTCTTCGACGATAAACTCGCGTGCATTAACGTACAGATCGTGCAGCCGTGATGTGCGAACAGCCTGCACACGCTTCATGCGACGCCCATACGCTGCGCGGCGTTTGGCGATGTCGGTGCGTGACGATGTCGGTAAGGCATTGTCAAGGAAATCCCGAATGCCCTTTTGGATCGACGTCGACGTCAGCAGGTCTGTCTCGCGCGGCGGCGCAGTGGCCCGCTGCAGGCGGTCGGCATAGGAAGCTTGGAGCTTCGCCTGAAACTGGGCGTCTGTGGCGACTTTGCGCTCGTGCAACTGCTTAACGCCTTCTTTGAGCGCAGCGCGCCGCGTCTCAGCCAGGCGCTGCTTGTAGAGCTGGTACTCGGCATCTCTGCTATGCGGGCCGGGGGCTTTCTGGGCCTTGGGAGCCTTGGTGGAGCGGTTGAGGAAGACGTCCGATTCTTTGGGGTGCTTGTTGCGCGTCTTGAAGATGTCTCGCGGCACTGGGAGGTGGCCTTTGATTTCTGGCTCCAGCGCGAAGGTGGGCTGGCGGGGCTTGGGAACGTCGATGTAGTTTGGCGACTGGGGGCCGAGGGCGAGTGTAGTGGGTGTTGAGGTGAAGGCGCGCACGCAGCGCGAGAGAGGGCCGTCTGAGCCATTGCGGGACGGGACCGTCGCCTGCGAGGCCCAGGAAGCGCGGACGGGTATCCGAGGAGGCATTGCGTGTGGGGGTTCTGTGTGTGAGTGCTCAGTACGCCCGCTGCGCTCGCTGCGGAGCTGGCTTCGGTGGTGTCGGTCGCGCCTGCTCGAATATTTCTGCCAAGCCGCTAGTGCCCGCTGCTGGAGAAAAAGTTCCGTCGCAGAATCGCCGTGAAGCTCTGCACTTCCACACCTTCAAGTCTCGCAAGGAAGCCGCCACCATGGGTACCCAAAAGAAGGAAAAGAACCGCAAGGAGCGCGAGGGCAAGACGGGCGATGGCATGGGCAATGTCAAGACCAAGGGCGAGAACTTTTACCGGTATGCATGCACCACTGTCGCAAACTCTGGTGGCAGAAAACTAACTCAGGTCCAGATCTGCGAAGAAGGTCAAGGTCCTCAAGCGCCTCACTGACGGCAAGGCCCAGCGCAATGCCAAGGGAGACATCACCAAGTCGGCCTCGTACCAGTCGCGCGAGGCCCCCGTTGCCCGTGTCGAACCCAACCGCAAGTGGTTCAACAACACGCGTGTCATCTCTCAGGATGCCCTCGAATCGTTCCGCTCCGCCGTGCAGGCGCAGTCGTCGAACCCCTCGACGTATCTCATGAAGCGCAACAAGCTGCCTATGAGCCTGATCGAGGAGAAGGGCAACATCAACGGCCTCAAGGAACATGCCGCCAAGATCGCCGTCGAGTCGCAGCCCTTCAAGGACACCTTTGGCCCCAAGGCCCAGCGCAAGCGGCCCAAGCTGGACTTCAGCACTATAGAGGACCTCGCTGGCCGCACCGACACCATGCACGACACCTACCTCGACCGCCTCGAGCAGGCCAAGCTGCTGTCCGGCACCTCAGGCGATCCCGAGGCTGACAACGACAACCCCGACGGCGACTTTGCCCAGGCACGAGAGTTCATCTTCATGAAGGGTACCAGCAAGCGTATCTGGAACGAATTGTACAAGGTCATCGACTCCAGCGATGTCATCCTACACGTCCTGGACGCCCGTGACCCCGACGGAACCCGCTGTCGCAGCGTTGAGAAGTACATCCGCACCGAAGCACCCCACAAGCATCTTGTCTTCGTCCTGAACAAGGTCGACCTTGTGCCCTCCAAGGTTGCAGTAAGTCAAACTCCCCATCACCCTTTCCATCCAGCCCACATCCTTCCGCGATCCCTCCTTAAGTCAAGGGCCATCTCCTTCTTCTATGAATTGGCTCTGTTACAAGTTGGGAAGATTGACAGCGACTCGCTCGCCCGCGGTCGTTTTGGCCAAGGGTAGATCGGCTTCCGTTTTGGTTGCTGGTCGCTAGAGTTGCAAAGTGATACGTTTTTGAGTTGAGGGCCGCCTCTGCCGATATATGTGCAGACAGGTGGCGGTTCTCTTAGTAACATTTCACACATTCCTCATCGTCGACCATGTTTTGTTTAGTTGTTGTAGCCAAGACTGACACGATCGACAGGCCGCCTGGGTCCGACATCTCAGCAAGGAGTTCCCCACACTTGGTACGTGCAAACAGTCGTCCTATATTTGAGCTCCTGTCTAACAAACGACAGCTTTCCACGCGAACATCAACAACAGCTTTGGCAAAGGTTCCCTCATCGCCCTCCTCCGCCAGTTCTCATCCCTCCACAGCGATCGCAAGCAGATTTCCGTCGGCATGGTTGGCTACCCAAACACTGGCAAGTCATCCATCATCAACACACTACGAAAGAAAAAGGTTTGCGTTGTCGCGCCCATTGCTGGTGAGACCAAGGTCTGGCAATACATCACATTGATGAAACGTATTTACATGATCGATTGTCCGGGTATTGTGCCACCGAACCAGGACGACACGGATGAAGATCTACTGCTAAGAGGCAGTGTTCGTGTCGAGAACGTCGAGTACCCAGCACAATACATTGAGGCCGTGCTTCGGCGAGTACAACCACGCCATCTGCAACGGACATATGAGATTTACGACTATGAGGATGGAGTCATGTTTCTTGAGCAGCTATGCCGGAAGAGTGGTAGGCTTCTTAAGGGTGGTGAAGCCGACATCGATGGTGCTGCGAAAATGGTCTTGAACGACTGGATACGCGGAAAGATTCCTTGGTTCACTCCACCACCTTACAAGGAGGGCGAGGAAAACGCTCCTGTCAAAGAAGGTCGCGAGGGCCGCCTAGGAGAGATGAGCAAGAAGAGGAAGCGAGATGGCGAGAGCACGACCAACGGTAGTGTCGCAGCCACGACTGATACCACTGGTGCACCCCACGACGATGCAGTTGACGAGGATGAGGATGAGGATGAGGATGAGGAGGACGACGAGTTTGGTGGCTTTAGCGAGGACGACGGACTCGAAGTCGACGGCGATGACAGTGAGGAAGGGTCTGACGAGGGTGGCGCACCAGTCATTGACTCAGAGGACTCAGAGGACGATGCTGAGGTCGAGCAAGAAGTCGCTGCGATATCGGAAGCACTAGCAAAAGCAAAGAAAAGGCAACGGACAGCGTAGATTCTGCGGCATGGATGACGATATAATGATACCCCTTTCATGAGCGCACAAGACCTTTGCAATTCCTGTCTACATAATACCGATGTTCTGCAATGCCCTGGTTCCTCACATATTGGTATGTTTCCCAGAACCGCGATTACCCAGCACAACGGGTTGACCTAGGAGTATGTTGCACACAATATGGCACTAAAATCTCTTGACAAGTATCATTGCCACAACACTCTCCACCAAGTATCGATATCGAGCATCATTCTCATTCACTATGCTTCATTTGCATGTCTAACCAACATTTCTCCCTTCAAGCCAACCAATGAGCATATCGTTCGCCGAATTTCTCATTAGACTGGACATATCATTGTGATTCGACTTAAACTCTTCACGACACAACTCCCCGCCGCATACCCATCTACACAAACTCCAAACACCCATCCCTATTCGCAATCCGCTCATCCAGCACAATCGAACGCACACGCCACTCCCCATCCCTCAGCAACTCGCCCTCCAACCGCTGCCCCCCATCCACAAGCCTCAAATTCCTCGCCGTCGCACCAAATCCCCCACCCCCACGGCTCCCTCCCCCAGGCACCTGCAGACTCTGCCCAGGATAGATCAAATCCGGATTACTGATGTTGTTATGGCGCGCCAGATCCTCGAACGAGCAGTGAGCGAAGCGCGCTGCGATGGTCCGGAGTGTGTCGCCTTGTTGGACAATGTATGTGGATGCGGATGCGCTGTTACTCTGCGCTCGGGACCAGCGGAAGCTGCCGGCGTCGTTTTCTAAAACGCTGTTGAGTCCGATGGAACTGGCTTGATACGAGCCATCTGCGCGACGGCATTGAGCATGTAGAAGGAAGTCGCCGTGAGTATCGATGCGCATATCCCTCGAAGACGCGCTGAAGTTAGCGCCAAAGTCTGTGTTTTGGCGCTGGTCTTGCTGCGGATTCGCATTTTGGTGTTGGTGTTGCTGGTGTTGGAGCTTTTCCTGCTCTTTCTTCTCGTCGCGCTTGTCTTTCCAGTCAGAGGCGGCGTCTTGGGCTTTGTGGCCTGTGTAGGCGCCTGCGAGGGCGCCGATGATGGTCCCGGATGTGCCGTGGCCTGCTTTGCCTCCGAGGGCGTGGCCGCCAAAGGCGCCTGCTGCACCGCCGGCGAGGCCGCCCATGATACCTCGATCGCCTTCAGGGTCGCCGGCGCCGTTGTACTGGTTTTGGTGGCCTTGGTTGTGGGAGTTGCGGTCGGAGTTGAAAGAGTGGGTGGCGGCGGAGGGATATTGCTGGTATTGAGGCGGGGACTGCATGTAGCCTGGGCCTCCGAGATTATGTTGTGATTGATCGATTTCATGGTTAACGGAGTCTTGATGTTGGTTGTAGCCGTGTTGCTGTCCGGCTCCATAGTACAACCCTGCTTCGCCGCGATGGTCCTGCTGGTAACCTTGAGGTTGACCGAAGCCTCCGCCGTTCTGGTGGGCTTGACCATCACTGGACGGGTAGTGGTTCTGTGATTGGTAGTCGTCGTAGTTAGACATGATGTTAAGTTGCAGATAAGCCTATGTTGGGAATCCTGTGTACTGTAAGGATGTAAGGTCAAGGGTGAGCTGGTTGAGACTTCGATCTTGACATCTGGAGCATTTCACTTCTTATAGTATCGTCGTACTGCCACACCCATGCCGACACCGCCACTTCTTTGACGGTGTGGGGATCACACGTCGTAAGTGCGAGGCGCATCTCCACCTGAGCCACGTCTTCGGCCAAATAAGGATGTGTAGTGTGCGGCTGGCGATCAGTGCTGCGGGTAACCCGGCATCATCAAGGTATTGAGCATAGCCACTTCTGACGACGTTCGCTATCAAGTTAAATCAACGGTGCGTATAGCACAAATGCGCACAGCACAACGATCGTGGAGTGACGATACATGTGGCCCCAATGGGCACTCAAATCGCGCTCGGCACGCCAACCCAGTAATTCTTGTTACTTTTCGACACTGGATCGTCAGACGTGTGAGCGACCCTGTCAAAGTTCACAGGATATGCTCTAAGTTGTCCGAAAGCAGTTGATACGGCGGTATTGTCGTCATTTGTGGACATTCGCTTGCCCTTCTTTGCACGACGGATATGGTCTCGCCCGACCTCGCAGTCTTGAGGTCTTACTACATAGGTACCAACTTAGCGGAGATCCTTGATGTTTTGCCATATGTGCGCTTCGCAGTATGGAATGTTCCGAAACCTCTTTCCACCCAGTGTAAGTGCCCAGGTGGGACATATTTAGCATGTTTGCAGTAGTCTTCATGAGCAACTTCTGAGACTATGATCGGTCTATGAATTCTGTACATTGGATGTTTAGATACTCGGCTTCTGCACAATTAATCGTCTGGTCCGCCATCTATTCTCGCTCATCGCATCGTCGCCCCCACTGCCGGCCCTGGGGTTTACACACAAAGTCATCTGGGCACTGTACAGTGCTCATACTCTGGTGAATACATGCGCCGGACCCATTCTATCTTGCGATATCGTCTGGGTGTCAGCCTACTTTCATATTCCTCGTTCGCTGTGTGGTAGAAGACGGAGCAGCTATGCTACCCCGTCACTTGCTCGAATCGTGGCAGACACCCCAGAATGCGACAGATGCTGCCCTTGTAGTCATTCCTCTATCCGCCCTCGTCTTTCGTGTTGTGCTCTCGTCTAAGTCCGCCTTCGCCGTCGCGCTCGCACCGCTGTTTACGCTGGGCTCAGATGTGAGCGGTAGTCTTGAATCTTACCAATTGCCCACAGGCAGTGCTGCTGTCGTAATTACTGAATCGTGCGCGTTCAAAGGCGACACTGCAGTGTTGTTCCTGTTGTACTGATAGGTTCATGGGTGTTGTAAAGCGGCCGCGACGGCGATTAAGCTGAGAGCAAAAGTTTTGCTGCTGGTGAGTGCTGTGCCCGCCGTCGCCCGTTCGACTTGCGGAACAGCGTCCCAGATATGCTCCATGAGTTTGCAAAGATCTTCCGCGTTATTTAGGTCAGGTTGATGGCTCTGTGGCTGGACTGAATTGAGTCGCGCTCGTCGACATGGCGGGCGCCCACGCGCACGGCTGTGGTATCCACACATTCTCCGCGCGTCCTGACTTTAAAACGACTTGTAGTCTATCTACTGTTCACTCAGAAATATCATATCTGACGTGGTTATGGCTGTGCATGCTTAGCGCCAATCTGGAGGCTGTGGCTACTACTCTGGCAGCTTCGCGCCTGCTCCAACTGAACGCTTCTGTGGCCCTTAAGCAAGTCAGAGAGCAGCATCGCATATTTACATCATTTCTCGAAGTCACTCAGTTTACCATAAAGGTTCAGGCTCGCCTACGAAGTGCCAGTAGAGCACCCTTGATGACCGCTTGTGCCGCCTCTGCTGCTACAACTCAGCCTGCGTTGCCAACTTGGCTTCCTGCACCGCGAGCACCCATACAGTGTTACAAAAGCCTTACATCTAAATGAATATACTGGTTTCGAAGTCACATTGCTTCAGCAGGCCCACACTCTCTGATGGCCATCACATTACGCGGCTTTGACTTGCAAATCATCGAACAAGCTGGCACCGTCATGGGCGCAGCGACATACGTAGAAGGCATTCGGCGGCATATCGAAAGACCTTACTACTCTTGTTAAGCTGAGCTACTGCTATCTCCTACTCATCATGCCAATACTGCCATCGTCAACATCTTTGCGCCCTCTGGGCCTGGCATCACTGCCCTCAAGCACTCGAACCTCACCCGCCGATACCCTCCAGCACCCAAATTTGCCTTCTTCCCACTACATTCTCACTTGATGGTGCCGCTCGGACCATGTTTTGGTCGCGTAAACTTTCTGATGTTGAACTCTCCTTCACCTTCAGTCCGTTTGCGCCCCGCCACAGCCCGACTACTACCTCGTCCACCCGCAACCTACACCCGCCTGTACCTTCTTGTCGCTGGCAGAACCTCGCCCTGGAGTCTCGCCTAACGGTGGCCCGTGCACGCTGGGCCCAGAGGTTTAAGTAGCCCCCTCCGACCGTCCTCCCTACACTCTACTCCACTCAACTACCTAACAATTTCTCAACTGCCGAGTTCTCAACCAACAACATTACCATTCTCATCAAGTCTCTTTGGATTTTACAACCATCCTTCCCAATTTTCTTGGACATTCTTCAATGTTCCTTCACCTCAACCATCGACCATGACTCTGATACACTCAGGTCTGCTTCGACTTCCACCATGACCACTTCACATCAACATCACACATCAACATGACATCACTTCATGCCAACTTCAACTTCATGTCAACATCAACTTCATGTCGACTTCAACATCACCTAACATCATGTGACTTGTTCAACAACATCACATATCATCATAAGTCTTGGTCACCCACCAATGCCTTCTTCGCCTTGAGCTGGTCAGTTTCCACCTCACTTTCCCATTCTTTCACAACATGCTGACATTTCCTTCATCGCAGCTCTGCTGTTCGCTTCACCTCTACCACTACCATCACACATGCCCGCCGCATACCTCGACCGCACATTTATTGCCTCTTCAGGCCACTTTCATCACACTGCCTTCTCAGGCTAACTTAATCACACTGCCTTCTCAGGCCAACTTCATCAACTCCTCTTCAGGTCACCATCATCATAGTCTCATCAGGCTCATCGGCACGGCAACGAACACGCAGAGCACGCTCACGGCTTCCACCACCCCACCTTCTTCTTAACTTCGACTTGCTTGGATGGTTCTTTGGGCGAAAGATCGAAAGAGCGTGGAACACATTCTGTTGAAACTTGAAGCAGTTCGAGGCATACGCGTGGTACATGTACCCACGTATTCGGCCTGGTGCAGTTGATCAAGTCATTGTATGGTGTTGGAGGACAGATCATCTTTGCATGAGGTCTGCCATACAATGATGAGCTCTTTGTGTGGTGTTGGAGGACAGATCATCTTTGCATGAGGCCTACCACACATTGAGCTCAGGACTGGTACATGACCTGTGTGGCTGATTTATCGCCCGGGTTTTCACAGTCTCTTAGTCTTTCACAGCTGCCCTGTGACTCTTGACGGCGGCTTCGGGTCAGGTCAACTCAAGAGTTGCAGCATGAATACTTCTTGCTTTTTCGGTTTGTACTGGGCTTGATGGCTTTGGCCATGGATAGTTTGGACTTCGACATCAACACTTCAACAACACAACACTTCACCCGACAAAGGACATGGAAATTGGTGCTGATGATGGTTGGATTTGGTTGGAGCTTTGTGGTTAGTTTAGAACATCAATGGATCAAACATTTGGCATGGAACATCAATGGATCAAACATCTGGCAAGGAACTTCATGGAAGGAAACATCTCAAGGTCGCATCAGCTCAATGAATCCCACTGTCCTCAACACTTACTCTTGCCTTGCTTCTTCGTGATGAACCTGACATGCTTGCCTTACCTCTGCACTGCTTACTCTCATGCTTGACCTCTACCTTCTCTCTTCTTCTTTGCTTGGACTTCCTGCCTTCCTCTCAGACGCTGTCTACCTTCGCTGCCCTCATGCATTCCCCAAGCATTTCCTTCCTACTTGTCAACATATTCACCGAGCACTCACCAGTCGCGTAACAAGAAAGCATTCATCAAAGACAAGACACATATATACAATCTACCCACGTCATTCCTCCAAGTCTATACCGAAATATCAATACAATCGTACACAATCCCCATCCACCACCTCGCTCTCCCACCCCTCAACCCCCCTCACCATCTAGTTCAAAACACAATGCCCATCGCAATCCGCCCCACCGTTCTTCAAGCACACATCGTCATAAACACAGCTCCAGCGATCATCCGCGCACTGCTTATCCCACTGCCCACCGCAGTAGTCGCTCGCGCAGAGCCCAGTGCATTTACCCGAGTGGATATCGCAGCTCTTGTCGGGAACGTAGCAGATCTCGTTGGTGCCGCACTTGCCGCCGCTAGAGCCGCCGCAGGCCTGGTTCTGGATGGGTGTGGAGGAGCTGCAGCCGTCCTTATGGGGCAATTAGTTGAGGGAAGGGAAGAGAGGGGAGAGTGGAAACGAACGGGGTAGATGGGCTTGCCGCAGTCGATGCCGGCATTAGTTTGCGCGACATAGCAGGAGTCGAGTAGGCCAGTTACGCAGACGCAGTGCTGAAGATTGTTAAATCGAAATATGAGATCAGGGAAGGGAGCATACAGCAGGGCCAGAGGTAGGGCACTTGCTAACATCACAGCTGCAATCGGCGCGGGCGGCGAAAGGGTTGGTGGCAGCGACCACGGTGAGGATGGTAGCGAGGATGGTGAAAGCCTTCATTTTGATGAGTTGGGAGGATGTCTGGGTAGTAGAGAAGGTTTCCGGGAAGATGTTGGCTTTGTGACGGAGTACTGATTGAAATGTGATGATGAAGTGTTTTGATGATGAGTTCAGTGGCCGACTATAGTGCGGTCATATATACTCGATCGTATCTCATCAAGACTTCTACTTCGGTGTCACATTTGCTGATAGTACCAAGGGTCTACCGAGTCCGCGCTCTGACTTCGGCTTGCGAGCGAGGACTGCGATATGAAGCGCGAAACGACTGTGGACAAAGCTCCTTCCGCGACGTAGCCATTCAGAGCCTGCTCTTAGTATAAACCATCACTCATCATGTCTGACGGCGTCAGCACAGTATGCGGATATCATCCGGGTCTGTAGTTAGAAAGTGTGACGCTACGCTTCCGAGCTCCGGATTAATGCATAGTGGGACGTCGGGTAATGAGGCTCAGCGGAAGGCGCCGAAGCCACATCACGGTTCCTCGGAGGAGATGTTGTGTATTACTACTTGATTGGGCCGTTGGGGAAGTGGCCTGCTGGTTACGGTGTCCGAACAGACAAGCTCACTGTGCAGCAACTCCGATCTCCAAATCTTACTGTGCCAAGATCATCTGCTTCAATCAAGTCTGGAGAAATAGATAAACGGAATGATCTGGGACTGCGAAAGGCTTCTTTCTTCATACTTGGTTTGACCTGTGAGGCGTTCATCTGATGAGGCCTTGTCGAGCCAGATACAATTGGAAGTTGCCGAACCATCACATGGCAAAAAACGGGCGAAAGTCCAAGGTAGTGCCTTTGCATAGCCAATTAGCGTTTGTGCAACGCAACGGGATCAAGTTAAGCTGTGAATGTATACAGCCAGCTCTGATCTTCGATCAATGCGTGCCTCGATTCTTCCAACAAGCTTGGTAGCAAGTCTTGCCCTCAGGTTAGAGTCAAAGTGATCGAGCATGATGACGATCTCCGTAAACTAGACTTGAAGCGGACCAAGAAAATAACTTGCACATGACAACACAGACCAAAGATTGTTCTTGTGGTGTTCAGCGAGTGCTACAAGTGCCGAAGGAAAGGAAGTCAATAGGCGCTAGCGCTCACATGACAGCGCGTCGAAGCGCCCCGCGCACTGATCACTTCCGCCTGGAAGCACGCAGGCATCCGTAAACCATTCGGGATGAACATGCATCGATCCGCATGATGCACAAAGCCAGATCACAGCAGCGCCCCTCGAGATAGCATCTGAGCGACTGACAAAATCTACAGCCGCCCGAACGACTCACGATGTGGTTCCTCGAACACGAATCGCTCTTCGGCGGGAAGCGCGTATGGTTGCGACCAGGCTCACAGCAATTATTCGGTCGCACAAAGTCAGGCGACGATGAAGGCAAATCGTGGAAGATAGACAACAAGGCTGTGTCGCGCAAGCATGTCATGCTCAAAGTCCACAACGCTCCACCAGAAAATGGCACGAAGCTGCATACAAGGTCGCAGATAGAAATCACCGACCTCAGCTGTCGGCAAGGGACCACAATCGACGAGAAGACACATCTCAAGAGCAAGAAGCTGGACGACGGGTCACTCGAGTACGACAAGGCGACGCTGACGGGAACGGAGCATACCATCCGCCTGGCCCAGGGCTATCCGCCATTCAAGATTGTGTGGCGCCCAACCGTCTTCACATATGCGTCTCGAGAATCCAAGGAGTCAAAGGCTCGCAGTGCCCAATTGCATGCCCTCGACATCAAAACCACGACCGATTTCCTCTTCGACAAGACCACCCACGTCATTACACAAAAGCGAAACCTACCCAAAGTACTGTCCGGCCTTGTTGCTGGTAAACACATTGTGACTGGCGATTTTCTGGATGCCGTACTGAAAGCTGCGGCCACATCAGTTGACGAAGCGGAGAACTACGCGCCCTCGAAACTGGAGGAGGACATTGATGAATGGTGGCCCAGAGAGAAGGACTACGTACCGCCAGTCGGCGCGGAGCCCGTCACGCGCCCACAGGAGATGCTGGAGCCAGATCCTTCACGAGCTGAGGTTTTCTCCGGTTTGACCTTTATCTTCCTGGTCGAAAGCCAATACAACAGTCTTCTAGAGCCTGTCAGTGGTGGAGGAGGCAAAGGCTTGTTCTTTGATGTGAAGCCAGGCGAAACTACTGTCGAGGAATATGTCGATTATGTCCATAGTGTCGCAGGGAAGAAGAAGCGCAGCAAGACCAGTGGCGACAAGCTTCCCATTGTGACAGTCCGTCTCGCTGGCTATCCGGATGGCATGGAAGAATGGGCCGCTGGGTTCGTAACTGGGGTGGATCAGGCACTTCGACAGCGCTCGATCCTGCAAAACGAGTTTCTCGATGCAATCATGACAAAGGACCGAGCGCCATTGCAGCGATCGCCTGCAGAGATAGTGAACATTCCCTCAAGAGCACCAGACCCGGCGCCCTCTCAACCTCCAGTGCGCGACCCAACTCCGATGTCTCAGTCAAAAGCACCCTCTCCAGCTAGGAGCGCATCTCCAGAGATAGTTGAGCCTGTCAAGACCACTGCACGGAAGCGTATACACCGACCAAGGACAGGTGGCCGCTTTACAGGGTTCGACGATTTCGAGCCACCTCCCAAGCGCATCAAAGTGGACGACACGCCGATGCAGGATGTGCAAGAATCCGCCCAACCTTCTATCACACAAGCAGCCGCCTCACAGCGTCGCACTGGACATGACACACGAACACAGTACTCACAAGGCTCGCCCGTTGACGATGTAGTGGCAAAAGAAGAGCAGATGGATACGCTCTTCCCAGCTGCTGCAGCCATCAAGCGTCAACGAGCAGTGACACGTGCACCATCGGCCTCCGTCGAACCTGAAGCAGGCGGACCAGTTCAACCAACAATCGGCAAAGGCAAAGAAACAATCGAAAAACTCCAACGTGCACAAGCGAAAGCTGCAAGCAAGGAGTTCAATGTTCGCGAACAAGCCCGCATCCGCGTCAAGGAAGAGGAAGAGCGCCGCAGAGCCGACGAGGAGAGTCTAGCAGAAGCGCTCGATGGTGTCGACATCTCGCAGATCCGCAACATCACCGAAATCGAAGAGATGGATGTCCGTCCCCGAGCCGATAGAGCCATGTCTCGACAGTCGCAGCCCAACAGTGATCGCTGGAATCCCGAGTGGAACGGCCGCAAGAATTTCAAAAAGTTCAAACGTCGCGGTGTGGAGCGAGGTGTGCAGGCGCACCGCACCATCATTCGCTTGGAAGAAGCCGCACCAAAGAAGGGCTTCGGTGTCGGCGATGCTTTTCTCCTTGATGATGTCGAGCCTTCGTTGACGTTCAGGTCGAATAGGAGCCGACGCTTGCAGGATGAGGACGAGTCGGAGGCGGAGGTTGGAGGATTCGTCAGCCGGAAGAGATCACAGGCTCCGGAGGTGGTCAATGTAGAAGACAGCGAAGAAGAAGATGTAGATGAGGGTCCTATAGGAAGGACGCAGAGGAGTAGTGGTCGGACGCAGCGGGTCGTTGAGACTCAGATCGACGACACGCAGACACAAGCGCGTGGTAAGAAGCGTGGAGCTGCTACCGTAGCTGGTCCAGTGAGCAAGAGAGGGAAGTTGAGCAGAAGGGATGATGATAGTGATGAAGAGGAGACGGGATTCAGATTCAAGCGGAGAGCATGAGAGACGATCCTCGCCGACATCCTTCGTACATGTTAGCATAGCGTTCAAGCATCTGCAGAAGATACCCATATGTATACAGAGCACAACACGACAGCATTTCCAAGCCTTGACGTCTCCAAATCGTAAAAGTGATGCATTTCGGTCTTCGCAAAACAAAGCTAGCAGCAGCCCCAAACGCCATCGTGCTTGTAGTCGTAGTCGAGGAATCCAGTCCCACGCGCACATGTCTCGTCATCCAATCATTCTTATTCGCCCCGTTCAATGTACACATCTCACCCCATTTTCCCTCGCTACGCACACGCAGCCCTCCACGCCACGAAAGCGAGTGTGCATTCCCTCCATCACTCCGTTCGACATCTACCGCTTCCTTTCAAAGTACGAACTCGACGCGAAAAACGCCACGCTCTGATCCATGACCGTCTCGCCGACCCAGAGGTAATTATCGATCCACTTCTTGACGCCGGGGGTCTCGGAGAATTGGTCCGGCTTCACACTGGGACTGTCAGCACTCGTGTTAGTCGGGCGTTTGTGGCGGGTTGCGGAGGCGAAGGACGTACGTGAGGCCCGTGGAGCGGCGGACGCCGGCGAGGAAGGCGGATACTGCGGCGGGTGTTAGGGGCTGCTGGATGTGTATTGTGGGGGAGGGATGGAGGCGCACTTATTACCGCGTCGAAGGCGTAGTGTGCGAGTTTGCCGACCTGAGATGTGTGTGAGTTTGGGGAGGACATGCGACCTTTGCGGAGGCGGTCACGCTTCGCTGCGGGATAGGCTACGTACGACCATGGTGGCGGTGGGTGTTGGATAGGAGGACTGGAGGAGTAGTTGGGAGCTGTGGAGAGGGGCTCTTGGCGAAGCGGTTTGGGGGTATCAGAGGTGGTGTTTTGGTGGTTGCTAGGTGAGAAGCTGCGGTGTAGGGTGTTGGTGAACTTAGATGGACTAGGCCTGGGGAGAGGTGCACCAGCCACAATGCATGTGATTGCCGGGCCCAGGGTCCACAAGTACGAAGTAGTCTTGAGCAGCTCGACGGCTACTCGATCAGGTGGAGAATAGTGTGCTCCCGGAGGTCTGTCGTCTTCACGTACTTCGTGGCACCACACAGCCAGACTACATTCAAGCGTTTTTGTTGTTGAGCTCTTCCGTCTCATCTCTAGGGCCTTGCCTCGAGACGGGTGTACCTGGGGCACCACATCCTCGGGCAAAGGTCCTGGGAGCGGCCATGCGGAACCAAGGTGCGGGTCAAGTAGGAACGTCTTCTCCATGTCCCTTGATCCATATAAAAGCGGCTCTGCCTCTTGGTTGCGCATCCACGTTTCTCATGACTTGCCCTCGTGCTAGGCGCGAAACACCGCAGCGCAGGTCGAGACAAAAATGACCCACCAGGACGCCATGGCGAACAGACATCAGACCCGGCCGCGCAGCAGGACGAAGCACCGGAGGCAGAGACGCCAACCGAGACGATGAAAATTTCAATTATTACTCTGGGAGTGTAGCACGCGCCGTGGAGCTTATCACCCGGGCGGGATGCTCAACGTGGGCAGCAGAAGCAACATGCTGGCAGGCCCGCCATCGGCATGGGAGCGAAGAATGCGCAGCAACATGCGGTCAGCTGCATTACATCCGGTGAATTTGGGGCCGCCCCAAGGAACGGCTGTGACCAAGAGGCTCGAGTCCCTGCAAATCGTTCCGAGATAAGTTTTACAAACGCTGGCCGCGTTTCGTGCCAGAGCCCCCACTGGACGTTACTAGCGCGACTGCCCCTCCAAGCTCTCAACAGCCCTCCAACTAGGCCGTTCTTGAGAGAAACAAAATCTAAGCGCATCCGCCCTCCCTCTACGAAAGCTAGATAAGCCTTTCTTCTTTGCTCACCCACCCGCCAGAGCAATTGGATCCTATAAAGCCGCTGCAGAGACCGGTCCCGCCCACCGCCTTCCCTCAACACCAACAACAACTTTCTCAACTAGCTAGCTCACTGCAAACATGGCCAACGCGTATGTATTCTCCTTCGATTACGACGTGCCAGCACACCACCGCCAACGAAGCTCTTCACGGCTTCTTCACAATCGTGCCGCGAAGACGCCTTCGCCTTCCACCAGTATCCTCTACTAACAACATGCCAGTCTCGACCACCTCAATGCTGGCCGGACCAGGATTGAGTGGCTCAGCCAGCTCAACACCGAGTACCATCCTGCAAAGGAGTACCGCCGAACCTCCATCATCGGCACCATCGGCCCCAAGACCAACTCTGCGGAGAAGATGAACGCTCTCCGCAGGGCTGGCCTCAACGTCGTCCGCATGAACTTCTCCCACGGCTCGTACGAATACCACCAGTCCGTCATCGACAACGCGCGCGAAGCCGAGAAGCAGCAGCCTGGCAGGCCGCTCGCCATCGCCCTAGACACCAAGGGCCCCGAGATCCGCACAGGTAACACTGTCGGAGATGCGGACATCCCGATCAAGGCCGGCACTGAGCTCAACATCACCACCGACGATGCTTATGCCACCAAGTGCGACGACAAGAACATGTACGTCGACTACAAGAACATCACAAAGGTCATCGAGGTCGGCCGCACAATCTACGTCGACGACGGTGTCCTCTCATTCGAGGTCCTCGAGGTTGTCGACGACCAGACACTGAGGGTCAAGTGCGTCAACAACGGCAAGATCTCCTCCAAGAAGGGTGTCAACCTGCCCAAGACCGATATCGATCTTCCCCCGCTGTCCGAGAAGGACAAGGCCGACTTGAAGTTCGGTGTCAAGAACAAGGTCGACATGGTCTTTGCTTCGTTTATCCGCCGTGGCAGCGACATCACTGCTATCCGTGAAGTGCTCGGCGAGGAGGGCAAGGACATCCAGATCATTGCCAAGGTCGAGAACCAGCAGGGTGTGAACAACTTCGACGACATCCTCAAGGAGACCGACGGTGTCATGGTTGCCCGTGGTGACTTGGGTATCGAGATCCCGCCTAGCCAGGTCTTCATTGCTCAGAAGATGATGATCACAAAGTGCAACATTGCCGGAAAGCCCGTCATTTGCGCGACCCAGATGCTCGAGTCCATGACCTACAACCCCCGCCCAACCCGTGCCGAAGTCAGCGATGTCGGAAACGCCGTCCTTGATGGAGCCGACTGCGTCATGTTGTCTGGTGAGACTGCGAAGGGAGACTACCCCGTTGAGGCTGTCACCATGATGCACGAGACCTGCTTGCTCGCTGAGGTCGCCATTCCATACGTCAACGCGTTCGATGAGCTGAGGAAACTTGCTCCCGTCCCTTGCCCTACCACGGAGACTTGCGCCATGGCTGCCGTCAGCGCCAGTCTGGAGCAGAACGCTGGTGCCATCTTGGTCCTAACCACTAGGTAAGTCGTACCACAGAGATCTCGTAACAATCTAGAATTGTGAGCTAACGTCTATTAGTGGTACCACCGCGCGCCTCGTTTCCAAGTACCGTCCCGTATGCCCGATTATCATGGTCACCCGTAACGCTTCAGCTTCAAGGTACTCTCACCTGTACCGCGGTGTATACCCCTTCTACTTCGCAGAAGAGAAGCCCGACTTCAAGGCTGCGCCATGGCAGGAGGATGTTGACCGCCGTTTGAAGTGGGGCATCATGAACGCGATCAAGCTCGGCGTGCTCGAGAAGGGTGCTCCCGTCATCTGCGTCCAGGGCTGGAGAGGAGGAATGGGCCACACCAACACCCTCCGCATTGTCCCTGCGCAGGAAGATCTTGGTTTGGACCAGGAGGCATGAAGATGATAGATCGCCCAAAAGTGGCACGATGCATAGATACAAGACGCTTGGTGTTTGCGCGGAGATGACATGTGCAAAGCATACCAAGCATGACTCGTGCGAAGCAATGACGGGGTGCATGCGTACGAGATTGGCTGTAGCACTAGCAAATGAAGTAATTCCAATACCGAATCCATCACTTGCATATTTCCCATTCCTTTGATCTTGTCAACACGCATCTGTTTTTCAGTCAGACAAACACCTGGGGCTCTCTGGCTGAACAAAGACACTTGGACAGTCAGACCCTGAAAGCACGCCCGAGGGCTAGCGGCTCGGCTTGGCACGTTGTAGGTACCTATCACCGTAAGTATGATTCGAAGCACAACCCTACCACAATCCACCATGAATATATCCGCACTAGTGAATCACGATGGAGACGCGACCGTGCTACCGCGGCGGTCTCTCTCAAATTCCATCTCCGTATCCGCTTCCAGTCCCATTACCTCCAACGCGAACCTCCAGACTCCCTCAAAGCCGACACATAGGCAGATGCCGCTTAAGCGTAAGCGTCACGACCCCAAGCCCATATGGGCCTATCTCGAAGGAGAGAAACTCCCGCCGGAGCTACGAGAACTACATGAGCGGCGCCTACAGTCGCGTCAACCGCCGCCCGCCCAGGAGCCGTCGCCTGCACCTCCACCACATGCCCAACCACCCCCACCGCCGATAGCTCATCGCAACGGGCCCCCAGTGAACGGAAATGGCGCGCATGCTGTTACTGTTCCCGTAACTGAGCTTAGTGGCTTTGAGCGACCCGTTTCGAACGACGCGCATGTCTACGACGATGTTTCGCGCAAAGTATGCGACTTCATCTGGAACGTGGCTATCAACAACGACGTAGTTCGCGGCGCGATCGCCGAGTCGGAGCACACTCAGCTGGAAATTGAGGCGCGTTGGGGTCATATTATCGACAAAGGGAGCAACGGTCGACTGCGAGGCTACCACGACACCGAGACCGTCATCAAGTCGCAGAATATGGACCTCAAGTTTGAGAGCACCATGACCATGGAGCAACATAAGCGCATGAATATGTACTTGAACGGCCAAGTCCGGGAGTCAAAAGCGCCTGGCGCATTGCGTCCACCGGTCGACTACCAGCACACGAGGGAGATCGACAACTTCTATGAGCTGGGACAAGAACAATTCGCTATTCTGCCGCCAAGGACCAAGGTCCTCATACACGCAGCTGGTGCCCGTCAACGAATTCGCGTGACGCGCGACCAGAAAACGGGACAGGTCATTAGGTGCATGATCAAGCATCGCTTAGGGAACCTTGAGATCAGCTCGCCGCAGACTGAGTGGGACTACCGCATTGGTATCAATCTGGAAATCGACTATCCCGGACCTATCGAGAAACTCCAGCCGGCTGTCGAAGCCGGAAAGGACCTCGAGAGCATGAAGCGGCAGAAAGACAGAATGTCATATTCCTGGCTCGGCGCATTCCAGGTGGATCTGACACAGGTGCAACAAGGCCCCATGAAGAACCACGAGCTGGAGCTGGAGCTGAACTCGGATGTCCTGATCGACAGTGCGGATAAAGTAAAGAACAAGGAGCCGAATAGCTTCGAAGGACTGATTACCGGGATGATGAACAACCTGCGCGTCTTGTCGCGTGAGATTACACCTCCAGCACCAGGCGTCTAGATTGCAGTTGGATGTGTGGTAAAAGTGTACTACTAGGTGTAATGTGTTTCTGGCGCTACAAAGGTTTACTGAGGTAGTAGGCGGGCAGCATATCGTGTGGAGTTTCGTCCTTTGAATAAGATACCCCATTTCTCTGCGAGAGGCTTGCGTGATGATACATGTGATGCTCCTTGACTTCTGGTGACATACAGACTGTCACACAGACAGTAGAAAGCATCTTTGAAGACTATGATAAAGGCACTTGCCATGCGCCGAACTACAATTTGATCATTCACATGCTGTTGATGGTGGGATCGAGGGGCGCTTATCGTGTATGCCTGCTTAGTCACTCCGGTTGACCTCACGAGCTAGCTTGTGTTTCGTCACGTACCTAGATTCCCCGACCATAGCAACAACGGCATCGCGCCTACCTCATCACCCGCGCCACTTCCCATTCCCGTCCCTCCTTCACTGCGGTGGTCCTCTCCAAGAAACACCCCGCAACCCAAAATCACCCTACGGCCGCTTCTCACAAGTAGGCGCCACAGCTCAGCTCCATCTCCTTCCACCAGCTTCCGCAATAGCTACCTCGCTTCAACCTCGTGAACTCCGTATCGACGTTACCACACCAACATCATCGCCGCCAACTCTGCCACGATGGTTGGCCTCACCTCTGCTGCCGGCATCGTTGGATTCCTCGCTGAACCAGACCCGGCCCTGCGCTCCTTTGCCTTGCGCCGTCTGAATGAGGAGATCGACCTATTGTGGCCAGAAGTCGCTGGCTCCGTCAGTCAGATGTAAGTATGCTCGGAGTGCTTCTTGAGCTTCCACTTCCGCGAGATTTTTGAGATGGCTGCTAACTCGTGTGCGTCATAGTGAGGCGCTTTACGAAGATGATTCGTTTCCAGAGCGAGAGCTTGCTGCACTGGTAGCAGCAAAGGTGTACTATCAGCTACAGGAATACAACGAGAGCATGGTTTTCGCGCTGGGTGCAGGAAAGCTCTTTGACATCCACAAGGCCGCCGAGTTCGAGGAGACGATAATGGGTAAGAAACATACAAACACTCGAGACTGTACCCCACGGCCGCTACCCCAGCGTGTCTTGGTCCTGCACGTCGGATGAATCTTTCAAGTGACTGACTCGGCCCTCTAGCAAAATGCTTAGACACATACATCGCCCTCTCCGCCATGCACAACCCAGCGACGCCGGTCAGCAAGGCGAACCAAGCACCCCTACAATTAAGCACATCCTTCCCTGTGAACTCAGCTGGAGCTGCAAGCACCTCGGCAAGCCTGACTTCGCCGATTACACCCTTCTCGCAATCCGCACTGCCCTCAAAGTCGCTCCTCTCTCGCGAAGATTCGTCGACGTTCGACCCCACTCTACCGGGAGGTGGCAACGCAGGTGTACCTGGCGCGCATCCCACCCCGCTCGTCTTGCAGAGGAACGTACAAAAGAACCTTCAGGGCACAATACGGCGAATATTCGAGAGCTGCTACGAGAGCGGAAACTACAGACAGGTGGTCGGCATTGCGATTGAGGCCAGGAATCTAGATGTGCTGCGAGAGTCTATTATCCGTGCTAGTCAGGACGAGAAGAAGGCTGGCAAGAAGCCCGCGCAAGGCTCGACCACTAAGAGCGAAGAACTGATGGACTACGTTTTGGACATTTGCATGAACGTCGTTCAGGAGCGCGGCTTAAGAAACGAGGTAAGCTTATGCTCAATTGATTCGCTGGATATGCGCAGCTAAACAAGACAGATTCTCCGCCTCATCCTTGACTTGCTTAACGACAACGAGATTCCGAACCCTGACTACTTCTCCATCGCCAAGTGTGTTGTGTACCTCAACCAGCACTCACTCGCTTCAAAGCTTGTCCGCCAACTGATACAGCAAGATGATGACAAGTCACGCGCGATCGCCTACCAGATCTCATTCGATCTGTACGAGAATGGTACACAAGAGTTCCTCGCAAAGGTCATGGAAGAGCTTCCCGAGACCGACAAGGAGGGAGAGTCGAAGGTCACAGCTAACGGAGACGCGTCACAAAAGCCGTCCGGAGACGATGCAGGAGAGTCCGACTCTTTGTTAGCCAACGTGGATTCCAGCAATATTTCGACTGTTGTCTCTCGCACCGAGGACTCGCTCTCTGGACAGCAGTCCAAGGCTTTCAGCTCCGTCCGCCACATCCTTCGAGGCACAAAGAGCATCGAGCTCAACCTCGAGTTCTTGTACAGGAACAACCACACAGACAAGGCAGTCTTGAACAAAATTCGGGACAGCCTAGAAGCCAGGAATTCCATATTCCACACCAGTGTAACGTTTGCAAATGCATTCATGAACGCTGGTACGACCAACGACACCTTCTTCCGCGAGAACCTCGACTGGTTGGGCAAAGCAGTGAACTGGTCAAAATTCACCGCAACCGCTGCTCTGGGTGTCATTCACCGAGGCAACATCACTCAGGGTCAGAAGCTTCTTGAGCCCTACCTCCCAAAGGACACCGTTTCATCCGGCTCGCACTACGAGCAGGGTGGTTCTCTCTATGCTCTTGGATTGATCTACGCCAACCATGGCAGCAACGTTCTCGACTACTTGCTGAAACAGTTCCAGAACGCTTCTGAGGAGGTCATTCAGCATGGTGGAGCTCTCGGTGTTGGTGTAGCTGGAATGGCGACTGGCTCGGAGGAGATCTTCGATGCTTTCAAGACCGTTTTGTACACCGACTCCGCGATCAACGGTGAGGCCGTCGGTCTCTCCATGGGTCTTGTTATGCTCGGCACCGGTAATATCAAGGCTCTTGAGGACATGATTCAATACGCTCATGACACGCAACACGAGAAGATTGTGCGCGGTCTAGCCATGGGTATGGCGCTCATCATGTACGCCCGACAAGAGGCGGCAGACGAGCTTGTCAACGGACTCCTTGAGGACGCCGACCCGACTCTGCGCTACGGAGGTATCATGACGATTGCTCTTGCATACTGTGGCACAGGTAGTAATAAGGCGGTCCGAAGGCTTCTACACGTTGCTGTCAGCGATGTCAGCGACGACGTCCGACGGGTTGCAGTCATGAGCTTGGGCTTCGTCCTCTTCAGGAAGCCAGGCAGCGTCCCCCGCATGGTCGAGCTCCTTGCCGAATCCTACAATCCACACGTGAGATATGGTGCCACCATGGCCCTCGGCATTGCTTGTGCCGGTACCGGACTGCCAGAAGCCGTTGACCTCCTTGAGCCCATGATGAAGGACTCTACCGACTTTGTTCGACAGGGAGCTCTCATCGCTCTCTCCATGATCATGATACAACAGAACGAGGCAATGAACCCCAAGGTCATTGCCATCC
Organism: Parastagonospora avenae f. sp. tritici 18332-5; assembly: GCA_022559985.1. Taxonomy (NCBI): domain Eukaryota; kingdom Fungi; phylum Ascomycota; class Dothideomycetes; order Pleosporales; family Phaeosphaeriaceae; genus Parastagonospora; species Parastagonospora avenae. The sequence goes on from JAFJTR010000020.1 coordinate 257,962, forward strand.
GGAAACAGCTCACAAAGGTGGTTGGTGACCGCCACGAAGACGCGATGGCGAAATTCGGTGCTGCGCTCGCCTTAGGTATCATCGATGCCGGAGGCAGAAACTGCACAATCGGTCTTCAGACACCAACCGGAACTCTGAACATGGCCGCTATTGTCGGCATGGCTGTCTTCACTCAGTACTGGTACTGGTTCCCGCTGACACACTTCTTGTCACTCAGCTTCACACCCACTGCTGTCATCGGTGTTGATCAGGAGCTGGACATTCCATCCTTCCAGTTCCACAGCAACACCCGACCTAGCATGTTCGACTATCCGCCAGAGGCAGAGGTCAAGACCGAGGAGGCACCAGAGAAGATCAAGACTGCCGTTCTTTCGACAACGGCACAAGACAAGCGCCGAAGAATGGTGAAGGAGCGACAAAAGCGTCGGGAGAGCATGGATGTGGATCAGACACCGACTACTCCAAAGGTCTCTGCCGACGACGATGACAAGATGGACCTTGACGAAGACGTCAAGAAGGATGACAAGGATAAGACGGAGGGTGCTCAATCAGCAGAGACATCGAAAAAGAAGATCGAGAAGGAGAAGGTTGGCTACAGTCTTGAGAACATGTCGCGTGTGCTTCCACCACAAGTAAAGCACATCAGCTTCCCGAGTGAACGATATGTTCCAGTCAAGAAGGTAAGGCATTCTCCGCTGCATTTTTGATTCGATATGCTAACAAACTACAGCCAACTCTTGGTGTCATTCTCCTGACAGACACCAAGCCTTCCGAGCCAAAGTCCCTACTAGAACTCAAGGTCAAGAAGGCAGCACCCGCTCCAGCTCCTGGGGCCACAGGCTCATCTGCAGGTCAAGCAGCAGAAGGTGTGTCAGATTCAGGGGCATCGCCTGTAAGCGACAACTTGGTCGATGAGGGTGACGATGAGGCATCGGTACCGGGCGACTTCGAGTACGAGTCGGACACCAATCCCAACGACGATGACTAGGAACAGTAAGGAATATGGTGCAAGCGCTTCTGTACTATCATTTGGGCATGGGGACATTTACTCGTAAGCTTGGGAGGCTCTAGAGCCACTTTCCCGGCCTGTTTTAGACCTGCGAAAGCATGTATAATATTGCCCTTGTGGTCTACTTCAACATTCAGCGTACTTGATTATTCTATGCTCGAACCGGTGCATCGTGATGTCGTGAACATAATCTCCCGATGCTGACTGGCTGTCTCATGGCGTGAATCGGTCCGCTTATTGCCGCTTTCTTGTCTTGGCGTGTAGTCGCCCAAGCATCCCAAAAAGTATCACCTCGCTCGACGCCGCACCACTGCAACTCCCCATGCCGCCATGAACGTTCGACCAGTGCTATCGCGATCAATTGCGCCAGGAGATGCGAGCACAGTATGTTTGCGATGTTGGAGGAAGCTTGCCCGTGCGCCGATGAAGGCACGACACCCATTCTCGTCGATATCGTCGCATAAACAGGGCTCAATTGCCGTAGGGAAGAGCAGGAACTCGTTTAGCAAGGACTATTTCTGGGCGAATGCAGTACTGAAGGAGGCTTTTGGGAAGTCAAGGCGAGAGCTACAGAGTTCAATAGCCGCCGTTAGACCAAGAGCTGAGGCGCAAGCAGCGACAGAGGATTCTACGGCACCTACAGAAGAGGTGCTCCCACATCGGCGGCGGAAGAAGGCAAAACAACAAGCAGAGGAGGATCCAGAGGCAGCGTATCCAATCGCATACGATGCGTCATCGAAGCTAGCCGCGATATCGTCAAGTCTTCCGCAAAGATCCCTCAAGAGACTCTTCACGACCTACCTGTCGCTATCGAAACCACGCCTTTCATTCCTTGTCGTACTCACAGCCACCGCTGCATACTCGTTATACCCTGTTCCGCAGCTGCTTGCGCCAGCAGCAACAGCCACGCCCTCTCTTTCGACCCTCACACTTTTCTTCCTCACATCAGGCACGGCGCTATGTTCGGCGTCGGCAAATGCCTTCAACATGCTGATGGAGCCGAAATACGATGCTCAAATGAGTCGGACGCGGAATCGGCCGCTCGTCCGGAAGCTCATCAGCACAAGAGGTGCCGTGGTCTTTGCTATTGCATGTGGAGTAGCTGGCGTGGGCGGACTATACTATGGCGTCAACCCTACAACGGCCTTTCTAGGCGCAACGAACATATTCCTGTACGCAGGCATATACACGCCCATGAAGCGTATGTCAGTGTTGAACACTTGGGTGGGTGCCATAGTAGGCGGCATACCACCTCTTATGGGCTGGACAGCTGCGGCGAGTCAATACGCCCATGATGGAACATGGGAAGAGCTGCTTTTTGGCGAGGGCTCAGCAGGTGGCTGGCTTTGTGCTGCTCTTCTGTTCGCCTGGCAATTTCCTCACTTCAACTCATTAAGCTGGTCTATCCGCGATGAGTACAAGAACGCCGGCTACCGCATGCTTGCTTGGGTCAATCCAGCGCAGAACGGGCGTGTGGCACTTCGCTACGCGATCCTCATGTTTCCCGTCTGTATCGGTTTGTCTTACTGCGGTGTCACAGACTGGAGCTTCGTTGTGACAAGCAGCGCAATCAATGGATGGATGGCGCTCAAGGCGTGGCACTTCTACAAGGCCGAGGGCCAGAAGGGCACGGCGAGAGGACTGTTTTGGGCTAGTGTGTGGCACCTGCCCATCGTTATGGTGCTGGCCATGGCGCAGAAGAAGGGGCTGGGCGAGCGCTTATACAGGAGTATCTTTGGTTACTCGGAGATTGATGAGGAAGATCTATATTACGATGGCGAGGAAGAAGAGATGCCCGAGGAAGTGATCGTGGTGAGACGGACATCATGATCAGTCGGAGAGGCCTGATGTTCGCACCGTGTTTCCGAACCTACAACGAAATTCACCTGCTGGTGGGACTGCTCGCTCACCTCTGCGTCGAAACCTCAGCCTCAAGCTGACGTGTCTACGCTGACTTGCAAGAGCGCGCTGTCTACATTGCCTCCACTTCACCTCGCTCGCAAATTATCAGTGTGTGGAATGCATCCAGGAACAGTCACCACCGCATGTCGGATGTCTCACTGGAGGAAAAACTGATAACTGTATACAGTAGGCGCCTGTGGGCGGTAAGTAGGCGGCACAACGGCTTGAGGATGCGGAGCCAGCGCTCCGTCTCCGACCATGTTGATCGATCGTCCGATCAACAGGTACTGTTTCAATATCACCACTGTACTATATGTCACCCAACGCTTCTAGAAGGTCGCAACCACATCGGATGTAACCAACGAAATAAGCTTTTCTATTCATCGCCGTTCCCCTTTCTCCATAACCGGGTTTTGCATTCTGTCCGCCGACGTCACGCAACGTGCATGCGATATTTGACAGCAATATAAACACTGCAGTGGTGGGGTAGTACCAGTCCCGTTTTTCACCTGTTTCAAGGCAAGAGGGCAAGTCGAGTAGTCTAATTTCTAGTTGGATGGCGAAAAGTAATATAGACGATGGGTCATGCGTTTCGACCATCGGCAGGCCTGGCGGGCCAATCATGCTCGCTTAGAGCGCTGCGCGACGGTGGATGAAACATGTCCAGAATCGTTATTCCCAGCTGGACTTGAACGATATTTCCACAACTTTTCCTCAGGCTTTTCACGTCTACACTGTCTTGCTAAGCGTCGTTTTCTCGAAAAGTCTCACAAAGGCTGTCAGGCTGTCAGATTCGAAGTATAAACCACGCGACACCCAAAACGGGAAATTCGGTAGTGGTATGCCGGCATGCCACGTCGATTTCATCTAAAAGCTTTGATTGTTTCTTGCGAATTAACGTGATCGGGGCCAGCGTTTCGACATGCCATCCACCACCCCACAGGCTTCCCCGACTCAATAACCGGCGGTTACCAACAACCAGTTGTTACACTAAGGTACGGGAGAATGAAGTACCACGCGCCCACTACTCTGGGGTGCAGGTGCATATTACACTTGTGGGTTGTTTGGGCTATGAGGTGTATATAAGGGATGTGTGGTTGCCTCTCGTATTCTTCTTCTTCTTCTTGTATCAGGACATTACGCTTGGACGGACTACTACATTCGCTCATCATTCATCGAATCATTATGAAGACTGCTTTCTTGTCTCTTCTGGCTGCTGCCAGCACGGCTAGCGCTCATTATACTTTCCCGAGCTTTGTCAGTGGAAGCACTGTCACCAACCAGTGGGAATATGTTAGAAAAACAACAAATGCAAGTTCTCTATGCTCCAGATACACAGAGGTCATGTACTGACTTCCGCTTCAGTACCAATCCAACGGACCCGTGACCGATGTCACGTCAGACCAAATCCGCTGCTACGAGCTCAGCCCAGGCACCGGCTCAAAGACCTACACCGTCAACGCCGGCGACACCGTCGGCTTCACCGCCGTATCATCCGTCTCGCACCCGGGACCCCTCCAGTTCTACATGGCCAAAGTCCCCTCCGGCAAGACCGCTGCGACCTTCGACGGCTCGGGCGCCGTATGGTTCAAAGTTTACTCGCAAGGCGCGACCTTCTCCGGCGGCCAGATGACCTTCGCCTCCTCTGGCAAGACACAAGTCACCTTCCCGCTGCCCAAGTCCCTACCGTCGGGCGAGTACCTTGTGCGCGTTGAGCACATTGCTTTGCATAGCGCTGGCACCGCGGGTGGTGCGCAGTTTTACATCTCGTGCGCTCAGATTAAAGTGGAGAATGGAGGCAGTGGTTCGCCGACCGACTTGGTTGCGTTCCCGGGTGCGTACAAGGCTACTGACCCTGGTATCTTAATCAATGTTTACTACCCCGTGCCGACTTCTTACACTCCTCCTGGTCCCAAGGTGTGGACTGGCTAGGGTGGCGAGGTTGGGAGTGAGGATGGGGATGAGGGCTGTGGATTTATGATTCAGTGTATATAGAAACTTTTTTGAAAGGGAGATTGGAGCTTGATCATGTTGTCCTGACATGCCGACTGGTGATACTTTGATGAGACTCAATGATTACCTTTACTCACGCTCGTTCTTTGCATGCTATTGGTGGTGGCGGCGACATCGGGTCCATTCTAGAGATCAAGCTGAGTCTGCCTTCCTGGTGTTGGACGTCCCTTCTGACTATCTATCTTGATGCAAATGGGGGCAAGCGCTTGTCATGTACTCTCCAACTCATGCTGCCTAGATACGTAAGTTACAAAACGATGTATTTCCTTCCATTTAGCGTGGGAAGCGCCACTGACAGATCGACTCGGTATTCATATCCAAATTCTTCCGCTTTCTCTCGTGCTGCATCGCTTTCCTGGGGCTCAGAAACAACGTACTCGGAATAGACAAGATCGTCACTAGACTTTTCTACCGATGTAGTGTAGTCTCAAATCTTCAAATGTATGCGCGAGAAGATTCAAAGCAATGCATATCAGGTCTAGACGAGCTCCAAGACACTCATTCAACAGAGTACTTTAAGCTGCATAAGTGTGATTTCCAAGGTTAGTCTTTCCCCAGACGCTAAAAAATATTGCTTTAACCGCTTCAGGCGCGGATTCAGAGGCCAAGATCGTCCTTGCACGGATCAATGCAGCCTGCAGGGTGAAAACCTCCCGAAGGATCATTGGGAGGCCCTATCAGGCCATCTGCCACGAGTTGCGTCGTGAAGCAACGCGCAGTTGGAGCAGCTCTCGACGACTTCATGGTGACATACGTATGATTACAGAAAGTCTGAAGACAATGTAAGCATAAGTTTCACGAAGCGCCAACAAAAGTCTGCCTGTCAGCACAGCATTTTTGGGGGCCGATTTGAATCTGCATGATTGGATCCTACGTGCGATTCAGGGCCCGTTCCTTATTAAATCTGGCCCCCGCGAAGTATGCCAACACGATAGGGTTTAGTAGCATATATGCAGGATGCAGGTACTTACTCCAGCTACACGCTCGTACGCCGCTGCAATCTGGATCCCTCGACTTTGTGGTCTTGTCCATAATTGAAGCTTTCTTTCCTTTGAACACAGCGTCACGTCCAGTCTTTCCCCCTTTATCACCACTCCTTTCCAACGTCTTTCTCTTCCCCTCGGCCATGCCATACCAATTCCGCCGCGACGATGCGCCAGCATTCAACCCCAAAGAGTACTACACCATCCGCAACCCCAACTCGGCTGCGAATTCGCTCAGCGCAGGCTTCCAAATGGACACCAACGGCGGCATAAAAATGGTTCCGTTCAACACAACTTCGTCGGAGAACTGGCAGCTCTTCTACCAGTCGGGTCGCTACTTTATCCGCAATTGGGACTATGGCGCGAAGTGGCAACTCGGTCTGACGGAGGAATCTCGCAGCATACCGAAACTGTACCCGCGGAATGGCAGTTTGAGTCAGCAGTGGAGAATATCCAAGGTGGGAGACGGATGGCGGTTAGTCAATGAGTTGTGGGGGGATGGGACGGTGTTTGCGCAGCCGGGCGGGTGGGAGGTTCCGGCGATGAGGAGTGAGATGGACGGCGCGACGTGGAATATTACCGTTAATCCGAGGTATGTTGATGGGGAAGGGGTTTCTTTGGGATGGACGAGTACTGATAAATGTGTAGCGCGGCGCAGAGTCAACCGATTAAAAACGACTGGCTCAGCGTGGTGGAGGACTTCGCATCGCCCTCCCCTTCGCCTTCATCATCACCATCGTCGGCCTCAACAGGACCTGTATTCATATCCAGCGCAACGCCTGTCGCATCTTTCATCTCCGCCCCTTCCTCCTCCACATCCGCCATCTCCTCCCCGTCTCCCACGTTATCCAGCGGCGCAATCGCCGGCGTCTCCATCGCAGTCATTGTATTCTTCACCTCCATCATATTCGCCCTCTGGTTCCTTCTCATCCGGAGAAAGGATGATTCGAAGAACCATGGTACGCCATATGAAGTCGAAGCGAAGCCCGTTGTGAGCAAGAAGTATGCGTATACCAAGGCGACGGAAATGCCGGCAAGACTTGTGCGGTCGGAGTTGGCGAATAGGGAGGCGGTGTTTGAGTTGCCGGGGAGGTAGGGGAGTGAAGGCGAGGGGTGAAGATGGATGTAATGGTAATTCTACTAAGGTGTGTAGTGTCATTCAAAGGTCTCGTGGTAGACAACGATGGGCTTGTTTGGTCTCGGATGACATTCGACAGTAACGAACGAGAATTGAAAATGGTTAGAGAAATCGTATTGCGTCTCTTCAGGATAAGAAGACGGAAGCTTGGAGTGGCACAATCGAAGCGCCCTCTTAGCCATGTCGCAGTCTGGTAATGATGCCACTGTTACTGGAATTCCCCATCTGCAATCGCATGAATCGAGCGATGCTCGATATCGCTGATAAAAATGCCTAAGATCATGAGCATGCAAAGGTGTAGTTCTCCTTTCAGACGTTAGCTGACTAGCATACCATGTCAATACCACCGGAAGCTACGGCATGAACAGGCGTGGTTGCTATGCGAGTCAACGTCACAACGCATAACAGCGGTATTCCTGGTTCATTATTAGGCTCAAGCACATTGATACCTGAAAGTGTCAAAATTGGGTATTCACGTTGTTTGCAGCTTTGGTGGAGATTTGGCAGTGTCATGAGTATTTCGTGATTTATCTACAAAACTATACAAAGCGACTTTCACGCTCTCATCGTGCAGATCATTGGCCGTGGGATGACCATCATATGTCCAGGTATCTCGTGAAAAGCAAAAATTATGTCCAAAGAAAATTCGTTGTCTGATCGTCGCCGCGATCAAGACTCGACCCAAGTGCAAATCCAGAAAAACTGGTCTGGGTTTAGACGTAGCTGCGTCGGCTCTGGCTGTGACGCGAAGTGGTCGAGTAGCGAGGGCTGCGCGAGCGGTGGCCGTGGCGCGAGCGGTGGACTTCGCGCTTAACGACGACGCGGTCGCGGTCATGGCGGTGGTGGCGGTGGACCAGGAGTGCGAGAAGGGTGGTGATGAAGAAGAAGATGATGTTCCTGGGTGATTGTTAGCAATGCGTCATCGTTGGAGAGCGTTTGGAAGAACTTACATGATGCCGAATGCCCATGATGCCTTCAACATAGCACACTGACGGTTGACATCCAAGTCATAAGTGTTTCCAGAGATGGTGAATAGACCAGTATCAGCGCTGTATGAGCCACTGCGATTGAAGTTTGTGCAGTCGGCGTCGGCGATGCCGCGAAGCTCATAGACTGCGCCAATGAAGGCGCCGACGAAGAGAAGGTCGATGAAGGCGACGAAGTTGGCCGAGTGACGTGCGCGCGCATACAGGAAAAGTGTACCCATAGCCCATACTGCGGCGACCACAGATACGATGAAGAGAATAAGAATGGATCGCGGCGTGAGGATGTTGCGCGAGTTGAACCAATCCACAAACCATGCGAGCATTCCAAGCGTCGGAATCAGAGTGATGATTTGGAAGATCCTCCAAAACCAGAACGACATTCCGGAGATGGACATGTTGGCGGTTGCTTTCTTTCTTCAGAGGCTTGAAGAGAAGGTGGAAGGGATTGAAGTGAGGTAGAGCTTTTCAGTTGACCCGAGGATGTAGTACGCCGTGCGATGATGCGGATTGGCAGGTGCGACGCAAGCAGGCGAATGGTACGAGGCAGCTGCAGGCAGAAATGCGCAGGAGGCCGCGACTTTTAACTTCTGCAGTGGGACCAGGATGGATCTTATTTGAGTTCAGATCTTAGCAGCAACGTGGGTGCAGCGTCTTAAGAAGTGACGTATGGTGGTGAGAGGAAACCGGCTACAATACCCCCGAGCGGGAACGAGATGGCGGGGGGAGGCTGGAAACAACAAATTATGTGGTTGGGCCTTGCGCCATTCTGATTTCGAGCCAACCACAACATCTACCAACGTTTCAAGTGCGACCTGTTTTTCCATAGGTTTGTGCAATTTCGAGGCATTCTGGGTGACATGCCCAGCATCTTGGATGCTGGGTGCCAATGCCATGCAACAACCGCGTGGGCCCGCTGAAGGAATGAGTTGGGTCGAAGGAGGTAGGCAGCCTGCAGAGATGACAGCAATGCGATGCCTTGCAGGCTTGCACCTCGTCCTCGATCCATCCAAGTCAGCTACGACTCGTGGACTTTGTACCGGCCCGACAGCAACTGAACGACTCAGGGATTCTCGTCGGTGGATTAACGTTACTGGAAGGGTTCTGTCCGCCCTCCCGTGTCTATCAACCAGCGTGCCGGGGCCCGAGCGCTCCACCGTGGACTCCACTGGCCCCTTAGCTTCAAATCTACATCGGCATCGAAGACGTTGAAAACTGCAGCCATCTCGTAACCACAGCGCGATGGATCTGCAAGCACTGCAGACGGACGTTGAGCGCGTTGGTTCGCAGGCAGCACCTCACCAGTCGCATCTCGCCCCTCATCGCTTCTTCGTCCAAATCAATATTGTCATTTCCTTTCGCCTGCAGTGAGACGGAACTGCTGACGCCTAGAACCACCAAAGCCCTACTATCAGAGACGTTCTCTCGCCATCATGTGTGTTCGGGCCACTGCTTGTCTGCAAGCTCCCAGAGCACACTGGGGGGGCTATTGGTCTCTCCACCAGCCGATGCAGCTGTTCTGCAGTGGGCTCGCCTTGCCTTGTGGCTGCATGTGAACCGCTCGCTTGGAAAGATTCCAGTGCAAAGGACAAGGTTCCTTATCAGAGCCAGAACGGAGGCACAGCCAACTATTCCGTTTGGAGCATGCTCGTTCTCCCCACAAGGATTTGCGGGACCTGAGAGCATGGATCTTCGAAGATGGCCAATATATACTATTCCAGCTCACGCAGCTTCACGCAACGCTTTCAGCCTGTTCACTCATCGTCTTTCGTTTCGTCCATTTTCTTGCGTCTTGCGACCTGCTAGCCTGCTACCTTCTCGGAATGCTCTCGTGAGCCACCGTTACACAATCCGTCAGCCGCGGCGATAAAGGTAGCCTGTCGGTTCTAGACTCGAAATCACGCGGAGGAGCAAACCTGAGGCTTTGGTCGTCTTTTTGTTCACGGCGCATATCATCAGTCAACGTTTCTCCTTCAACGTCTCTGCCACGCCTTATCTTCCGTATACCCAGGCGCTAGAAATCCAAGTACAACTGAAAAAGGAATTGATCTTCCATTGATTGATCTACAATGTCGGCAAGGGGAGCTCGGAGTCGTAAGGTTCAGACTAAAGATATCGAGAAGAAAGAGAAGAAAGATGGGAAGAAAAAAGTCGTCACCACTATTCACGAACCTCTCGATGGATTTGCCGATTGGCGCACAACACCCAACGTCGAGAATCCTAGGAGAGGCATCACTCGGACCCTCACGTCCTCCAGTCGTGCGACTTCGCGAAGCAGCGGTACCAACGAAAGCAACAACCGACAGCGACTGGCTACACTACACTCCAGCAACTACTCAGAGACACGACCTGCGCAATCATCAGGAGGCGGATCGGCCTCGGTGTCCGACGTTTCTGTACAAGGCAAAGAGAAAAAGCTGTACGATGCCAACGGGAAGGAAACCAAGGCTCCGCGGGGCAGAGGTGGTGGAGTTCCAATCAAAAGAACAGTCGCTCCATCGCCCGCGCCAGCTGCTTTTCGCGCCGACTCTTCGTCGTCATATCCTGCTACAGACCAGAAATCATGGTTAAACTTCAAAATCTGGAAGGGAAGCAAGGATGCAATGCGCCCATATGGCGGGTTCGAATTCGTGAGTGGGCTATACTTTCGCCTAGCATTAGAGCTAATTTAAGAATTAGGACGAGGACATGAGCACTGGTAGTGTACTCATATATTTCAAAGAAGAGCAAATGGACCACGAGCGCCCCTTGCCGTCGATCCGCGCCAGGCTAGATGTCCTTGAAAACTCAGGGTCCACCTGGTTGAAGGAGACACTGCATTATTTCCGCATAGACGACAGCGATGATGGTTGGGCGCTGCCGTCCATGTTAGAGTCTTCGATGTCACCTCGAGACTATCCCCAATACCATGATCAACCTAGCAGGCGAATGCTCGGACCAACCTCGCCAGGAGGGCGGTCACCCCCTCCGTTCGACATCGATCAATCACACGATGGCATATCGACTAGAGCTGGATCCAGGCTGGACACCTTGTCTGAGAACGGGCGTGCTCAGCGGTCGAATTCGGATGCAGTATTTCGTAGGCTTGCTGAGGATCAGCCCACCCACAAGCTATGGTTCACGGCGCCTGACCACATCAAGACCGCGCAAGGTCAAAGACTACACCACGTAGCTATCAGAAATTTCCTCGCAATGTTACACGGGAAACCCATCGTCGGTGCAGATCTTTTCGACATGTTGAACACTCTCCAGCCGCAGATTGAAGATATGTACAAATTTGACGATAACCAATCCAGAGTGTCGGCTCGCGATCGAAGCATTCAAATGATCACAAACTACCTTGGACAGCACGGAATTGATGATGTGCGAACTAGCATCAAGAGTGCCATGTGTCTTCTCACCTGGTCCGAACAAGAGCAAGTGAAGTGGCGACAGGGGTACCTCGAGAACTTTGTGCATCTTGCTGGAGTAATGATACCGGAGCTAGAGGACGTGCCAGAGTTCAAGCGTCTTTCTATTGTGACACGGCGTAATCTCGGTATCGCAGCGAAGACGCTTCAGTTGCGCAAAATGGAGGCAGAGGAGAAGTTGGCAGCATTCGACTTCAGTGACCTCTGGGAAGATACGGCCAAGGTTGCGAACAGCCCTGTCTATCACAGTTACCAGACCTTCCGATCGTTTCTCATCAACCACTATTCGCGCAACTACGGCAACTGGCCGCCAGCTAGTGATCAGACGTGGCTGAATCGTAAGATTGCTCTCGCGTTGCAAGAAGATTTCGGCTCACTATACGACTATCTGGTAAACAGGGACGTGGTCTGGAATCCGCGCGAGGAACGAGCGAGCCGCAAATGGGAAATGGCTCACCGGAGGGACGAGGGTTTCAAAGCCGACGTGCCTGAGCTGAACATTACCGACCTGCTCGTCCGCTTTGATGCAAAATTCAGCTATGCGCATATACCGCATCCATATCCTTTGCTTCCTAGGGAGATACCAAAAACGACTAAAGAGAAAGAGAAGAAAAGCCTGTTCTCAAGTCTGAAGAAAGACAAGAGCAAGGATGTCACGAAGGATGCAAAGGCGCACTTGCAGCTATCGATATTATTCAGTGATGCCACGAATATCGAGAAGCTGGATGTGAACTTCCACGGTAAATCAAATATCTCTCAAATCCGAGGAACATGTGCTCACAAACACGATAGGGTCAACGCTCATCGACAAATTCGAGCAATTCGAAATGACCACCGACCTCAAGAACACCACACCCCGCGAAGCCCGTCTCGGCCGCTGGATCCTCGTCTACGGCATCCTGCAAGTCCTCTCCACCATCTCCGTCGACGTCCAGGGCGTCAAACATACCGACGGCGTCAAATACTTGCTCTGCACCGACCTCAAGCGCTGCCCCGAATGGGTCACACACGGGCAAACGGAATACCTCGAAGCCAGCCAGAAGCGCTCCTGGTGCTGGCAACGCAGCTGGGATCCCGCGCCCACGCAGACCGCGCCCGCGGAACTCGAGGCCATTCCGCAAGCCCCCGTCGCTCCCGACAGACATTACGACAGCGCGCGCCAGCGCGACCGAGAGCGACAGCGCCAACGAGAAAGAGAACAATCGTCCCCCCCACCGCTTAATCTGAATACATCACTTGCCCTCCTCCCGCACTCGCTCCACGAAAAACTCGCCCTCTCGTCCCCGACCCATCGCCACCGGGATGCCGAGAAAGCCATGCAAGCAGACTTCGCCCATTGGAAGCCGCGCCTCGACTCCCTGCCCCAATCCCACCACAACGACTTCGACTTTTCCATCCGCGCTATGCCCAGGTCGACGATGGATACGGATCTCGAGGGGTACCCGTTTAGTCCCGAGGAGGTGCAGTGGCCGGTGCCGCCGGGGTACACGGAGCGCGATGCGGGCGGAGGAGGGGGGAATAGGGAGAGTGGGATTGGGTATAGTGTGAGTGGGAGTGTGTGTGGGGCGGGGGGGAATGCGTTTTTGGATTTGGATTTGGGGGAGGAACGGGGGGATGGGGGAGAGAGGGAGAGGGAAAGGAGGAGTCCGAGGAGGATGTATGAGAGGGGTGGGTGGTGATTAAGGGCAAGCATTGTGTTATGGAAGGTCATTTGCAAAAGTGGGTTTGATAATAAAAACAGGGTTGTAGGTCAGGATCGTCTTGGTAAAAGTATGTCAAGGATTAATGTGTATTGTTTTCATCAGGGGGTATCATCTATCGTCATCAACGCTCTCAATCACATTTACGATCCGCCAAGGGAGAAGAACGCCCTCCGCTTCTCCCTCGCCTGCTGCTCTGACGCCACCGGTTCGTTCTTCGGACGGCCTCGCTTCCCCTTCTTCTGCGCAGGTTTCGACACACTGACTTGCTTCTCGAGCTTAGGTGCAGGAGGAGCAGTGGACTTGACAGCTTCCTTGATGGTCTGCTTGGACAGACAAAAGTCGATATGTGCGTTGAAAGTGGCGTCGTCTGGTGGCTGCGGGAGGGAGCAGATCGGACATATCCACTGCTCTTCGGCAGGTGAATCTGGCATGTCGTTTCCATTCGAGGGTGGAGTACGCTGGTCTTGCTGAACATCATGCTCTTGCGACAGCTTCTCTAGCTCGTTCATTTCGTCGTTGCGTTCTCGTCGTGCTGCCTCTTCAAACTCTTCTTCCGGCCAGGTCTCCCAGTCGCCTTCGTCGGTTGTCTTGGACGGCTTGGTCGTGGTGCCGGGTGGTTTGACGCGGCCGAAGAAGTCGATGCCAGGTTTCTTCGTTGTGACAAGATGAGTTGCGCGGAGGCCCATCAAGCGCAATCTCATGTTTGGAATTTCTTTCATGAGCTTCTCCAGCATGGGGAGACCGTACTTGTACAAGTCATCCGCACGATGAACTGCGAACGGCGGCGTCATCTGCCGGGTATGGACCTCGTAGGTGTGCAGCTTAATCTTGATGCATAGTGTCCTACCCTTGTATTCGGTACGCTTCAAATCGCCCTCCAGCTCCTCTGCTATGTGACGGAGCTTGTCGCGCAAAGCGTCAGGAGATTGCATCTCCTTGAACGTAGTCTCTGTACCGACACTCTTGCGCTCATAATCCTCAGCGCGCTGGATCTTGGTACGCCCTAGGCCCAAGTAGCACTGCATCAGGAACTGGAAAGCTTTCTGGCCGAATAGCTTTGGCAGATAAGCTCGATGCGCGTAGATGTCTCCACATGTCTTGACGCCAATTGCGTCCAGCTCGCGCTCGAAGACACGGCCGATGCCGTTCACTTTGCGCGTAGGCATCGTCTTCATGAACTCCATGACGGTTTGGCGGTCGCTAGGCAGGAAGAACTGACCATTGGGTTTGTTCTTGTTCGAGCAGATCTTTGCAAGCTTCGCATTCGCAGCAATTCCGGCCGAAACAGTGATCTTCGTGATCTCATGCACATCCGCCCGCAACTGACTGACTGCCTCCTCCGGGGTCATGTGGTGCTCCTCACAGTACGTGGTAAGGTTCAGGTAGGCTTCGTCGCAACTAGCGCTTTCGAAGCCCGGGTCGTAGCGGGCGAGGACCTCGCGCACCTCTTCTGCCTTGGCCATGTACTTTGCGAAGTTCATGGGCACACATACCAGCTGCGGGCAGAGCTTCAAAGCGACGAAGCCAGCCATTCCTGAGCGACACCCAAAGCGCCTGGCATGGTAGTTGCAGGTCGTCAGCACGCCTTTGCCGACAGCCATGGGCACCTCCTTCAGCTCTGGGCGGTCTAGCTCCTCCACTGCCGCATAGAAAGCATCGCAGTCGATGTGCACTACCACCTGGCTCAGGTCTCGACTCAGTTCCAACTCGGCTATGAGGTCGTCCGCCCGTCGAAGATCCGAAGCCAAGTCGAGCTTCTCAAGCTGCTTCCGTTTGGCCAGGATCCGACTGATCTTCTCAGTAAGGTTCTTGTCCTTGGCCTCCTCATTGTTGAAGAACTTAGAGCCCTTAGAGGCATTGTATATGACCTCAGACACCTTCTGCTGGTCGACCGAGTCCTGGCCAGCTTTGGTGAGCGAGGGCCCGAGCAGGTGGTATTTGAGGGAGTCGTGCTCAGGGGAGGTGGTTCGCGTAGGCTCGGGCCGGGCTGCATGCTCATGTGCGCCTTGGTTAAGGGCATCGTTGGTGCTGGCGGTGCTCGAGGCGGTAGACGCGGCAGGGACATGCGGAGGACGGGCGCCTCGTGGCTGCACGTGTGGGCGGCGTGGGTAGAGGCGGTCGGGCTCATTGCTCATGGTTTGGGCGGGTCCATGCCGGAGAGCATTGAAATTGGGGCCGCGACGCGATATGAGGCTCACCAGAAGTTAATGACGCGCCTGGCCGCCAGCCTCGATTTGAGCCTAGTGCGCCGGCGACCCCATTCACTAGCCACTAGCCACTAGCCACTAGCCACTAGGATCCACTCGTCAAGTCACGGCCACGACATGGCGACCTCGATCCCGCACCAGATCAGACGCCTACATTCACACCGCTTTCTCTAATTGCCCATTGCCCATTGCCCGGATATGGACGCGCTGTCATTCCTACACCTCCCAGCACCGCCGCCATTGTAACCGTGGGGCGCTGCAACGACGGAAATAATTGTTTTGCCCGCAGAAGTTCAGAACTAGTCACCCAACATCAACAACTCCTGTCAACACCGCCCCCCCCCCGCCCAGCAACCGCCCGCCTGCCACCCCGCGAGGCCATGATACCCCACTGTACACCTCGAAGCACCCAAACAACAGAGCTGGACTAAGCGTGGATGATGCCCATCGACCGCACTCCCCAGAACAACCTCAAGCCGAAGCTCGCGAGCAACCGGACCGCGAAGACGCCGCTCACGCCTCGCCTCGCTGCTGCACCCTCCCAAGCGACTACGAACAGCACGCAGCCGACCCGCACCGTACGGACTAGCAATGCAACAACGCCGAGGGTCGCCAATACGGTGCATGAGGACGTCACGCCCGTCAAGGCCTTCCTGAACAGCAATGTCACTCCCCGGTCCTCGTCCAGAAAGTCCCGTGTGGGCGTGGAGAGCACACTGTCTTCGCCTAGTGGAACGCCCATCAACACGCCCTCGTCTTCGCGACCGACTTCAACCATAGACTTTCAGCAGAAAGAGCCTGGCATTGGCTACAGTGCACTCGGGGTTGCTGGCAATAAAGGTGCCCAGGGTGGCGTCCGACCACGCTCCACCCCAGGACCAGGCGGCCCTCAATTCGCACCGCCTTCACGGCCTCCCTTATCGACCATACACAACTCAACACCAGATGTGGGCTCGGCAAAACCCACCTCGTCTCTCTTCTTCCACGCCAGCGATGTTAGGCCTCAAGAACAGCAGCAGCCACCACAGAAAAAAGCACCGGTCTTCTTCTATGCCAATGGTAAGCAGGATGGACCTCCACGGAGACCTGATATGGCGTCTCCGCCCCTTTCATCAGCTGGCAGGTCGCATTCGGGGAGCAAGTTCTTCCATGCTGACACCGTCTCCGAGGTGAGGAGCAATCCATCGAACCTCACTCCATCGCCTATGTCTACATCACCGGAACCAATACATCTAAACCCGCCACCGCCCCCTAGCCAAGCTCGATCGCCGTCACCTACCAAGGAGTGGGCACATCTGTCCTACCGAAAGGGGGCATCTCAGGTGATGCGACCATCAATAGTCTCGCGCAATTCTGCCATGTCCATCCTCTCTGGGCCGCCAACTCCCGATGTGCCAGACCGGCTCAGCAGACGTTCTAGTGCTGCATCCTACGCTATGCGGGGAAGTCACGGCAAGAGTGCCAGCCTGTCTTCCATCGACTCCGTGACGGATCCGAAGCATGTACCGTCCACTGAGCCCGCAGGCCATGCACCCAGTCCACTAAACACCGATAGGCGGGTTGTGAGCATAGCTTCTGTCGCCGACAGCATGGCTTCCATGCCATCCCCGCCGTTGGCCCCATTTTCTGGACCTACATCTCCAACCTCAGCAAGCCCGACCAAGGCAAACGGCACTCAAAGCGCACTGGAAGCTATGAACGAGCTCGCTGCGAATGCGCGTCGCGAACGGAAAGTACTAGATCTTGAGATCAGCAACTCTTCACTGCTCGCCATCAATCGCTCACTCGAAAAAGAGGTCCGTAAGCAAAAGGCTGAGATCAGGAGGTTCCGCCGCATGAGCAGAGCTGGACGCTTCTCCGTCGATACAGCTGGTGCAACCCTAGAAAGCTCGCCCCTGCATAGTGCTAGTCATATTGGTGACCTATCCGACATGTCAGAAGAAGACGAAGCAGACCAGCTAGAAGAACCTGAGGAGGATGAGCCAGAAAGCAGTGAGGATTCTTTTGACGAAAGTCAACTAAGTCCATCAGCTCAGCTAGAGCGAGACGAGGCCCACCGCTTCAAGGACGAGAAACGCTTACAGCTCGATCTGTCAAAACACCGGGATCTACTCCTCGACAGCCAGAAGATGAACCAGAGTCTGAAGCGATGCATGAACTGGACAGAACAGCTCATCAAAGACGGCCAAAAAGCACTAGAATACCAAGTCCGCCCCAGCGACGTCAAAATCGGCGGGCGCGTACTCATCGCCGAAGACGACGACGAAGACGACAACACGCAAGCCGAGGAGTCCAAGGGTCTCCTCAGCCCCTGGAGCCCGCTTCACCGCTCCATCGATGGCCTCGAGGCGCTCGACTCGCCCTTCTTCGCGGGCGCAATGGAGCGCATCGTCGACCGCGACAGCGGCGTCGATATCGACGGCTTAGACGCCCTCGCGCCACCCATACCCGGTTCCACAGCCTCTCTCGGCTCCCCATTCGAAGAGCGCATACAGCGCCTACAAGCCTCCATCGAGGCTCTTTCATAACACGCGCATTCGCCGGATTTTTATTTCCTTTGTTCCATATCAGACCTACATACCCCCGCGCGCGCTTTTTCTTGGTTGTGCGATCCGGCGTTTATGATTATTCTGCTCGGAGGTGGGCATTTGCATAAAAGAACCGGCGTTGTGGAATATACGTTGGATGCGATTCCAACGTCAACTAACGACCGTTTCCTTTTGTGTGCTCTTGCTACGGACGGCCGATGCTTCCTCTCGCTTAACTTATTTACCGCCAATCAGTCATGTCTGATCTCTCGGGCCGCCCGCTGTACGGCTGCTTCTGTCGCTCGCTTGCATGTATCGAATCGGATCTGGGACGCTTCGATATCCGGCTCTCGCCTTCTAGCTAGCTCGCCCTCTTTTGCATCTTGGACAAGATTTATTGCTGGCCGACAGCAAGTCATGTTTGGGTGGTTCCCGTTGTACTTGTATGTGTGTAGTTTAATGATACCCCCGTGATTTATTCACTCAAGAATAGCTGAAATATTGAATGTCACCACTGTGTTTGAGCGAGGCAATCATCAAGACCGCGTTTTCAACGTGTTTGAATTAGCTAGTGTGGTTTGTTTCATGAAAGCAACGATGCTGTGTCTATTATTGTGCATGAAGATGACAGAATATCTACGGGTATCAGAAAGATGAATGTACACGAAATCTACCCTCCACCTGCCCGTATCGCAGGAACGGGAAGCAGACCGAGCCTGCAAAGCCTCTAAGCCCAGTATCCGAGAAGTGCCATCAGTCCTAGTTTTCGTTAGCAAGGCACGCGATTTCAAAGGAGAACTGAACTTACCAGCACCAAGCGTCATCAGCATAAACGCATTAATCGTCCTGCCGACCGGTCCCTTCTGCATGTACGGGCTGAACATGAACTCGTGCGCCATCAACTCGACCAGACCCGTGTAAATGAGGATGCCAGCGGAGATGGAGTCGAAAATACCATTGACCAGCAAGTTCGTGCGACCTTCAGGCGAAAAGCTTTGGCGCACACCGAGACCGATGGCGATGGCAATCGGCGTCGATAAGCCGTAGCCCAGACCAAGCAGATACGGCGTCCATCGCTTAGACTTTGGCCAGGGAACCTCGGCCAGACGAGCGCCCAGACCGAGACCTTCAAATGTCTGGTGGAAGACGAGGACAATGTAGAGCGTGATGAATTCCTCTCCCGAGACGGCAAGCGTCAGACCGATGAAGATGGAGTGGAAGATGACACCAAATTCGAGGATGAATACGGCAGTGAGTTGCGCCGCGTACGTCTCGGGAATAATCTGCTGGGCTTGCCACTCGCTGCCGATCTGTTCGTTGGCGACGTGATCGCGCTGGTGGCCGAGGTGGTCTTCACCGCGGAGGTTGGGGTCGGTAGCGTGACCCTCTACGTCTTCTGGGGCCTTCTTACGGTCTTCCATGCTCATTTCGTCACTGTGGCTGTGGCTGGCACCGTGCGAGTGATCATGGTCGCCGCCAAAGTCGCCGTAGCGCATCACCATGAGCTCGAGGAAGAACATGACGAAGATGGTCATTAGGGCGATGCCTTCGGGCCATGGGTACTTCTTGATGACGCCGGTAAGGCACTCGGCGCCCAGCGCCTCATTTGCAGGTGCGAGAAGATGAATGAAAGCTGTGGCGATGATGACACCAGATCCAAAGTACTTGGCGCCAAAGAATACCCATGATGGTACCAGTTTTGAGTCGCTTCGCTTTGCGAAGGTCGGGAAGACAGCACCTGGTAGTTGTCAATACAAGTTTGCACTGTCACGATCGCGCGCAAGATATTGCTTACCGAAGAGAGATCCAGCCATGATGACGAAGATGGCGGAGATGCGGACACCCATACGGCCGTCGTATGAGTTCTGAGTTTCACAAGCTGGTGCAGGCGCTTCCTCAGCGGCAGAACCGTCGTCTTGACGCAGCACGAGTCGTGCCACCTCCATAGCAGCCTCCATGGTTGTAAGTGTGATGTGTGATGTGTGCTGTGTGTGATGTGTGTAATATGGGATAAAGACGAAATGTGCGAAGAGAATTTTGTCAAGTCTCAGCCTACCCGCTACTCTCCTTTTGAAGAGGGGTGCCGTGAAGCACCGCGGTAGACTATCGTGAATGGTAGCCGGGTTGGTGTAAGGTAGCGTAACCGGAACCGTGGTAGATGTGCAGAGTGCCGAGACGCAGGATTTCCAGCCAAGTGGTTCTGCGCGTCGATGAAAGCTTAAGAGACGCAATATATAACTGCAGAAATCAGGAAAAAGCACCGTGATGGACGCGTGGGAAGATGCTTGAGTTGCTTGTCAAGGCTTGGGCCCTGCTTTGACTACTCAACTGGCTGTCCGCGTGCAAAAAACGCCAATTCGAGCACCCTGATGTCGGCGCTAGGCGTATTTCTCGTCATGCAATCAACCGAGTGGGCTGGCGTGGAGATAGGCCCGGAGCGCTGTTTGGGGGTCGCCATGTGCTGTCAAGAGCGATGCAGACTGAAGTTCGGTGAGCAAACGTTGCTGTTGTGGGCGAGTGTGACGGTTGCGGTTGTTGCATTGGGCGAGAGGAAGTCGCTCCCGGCGAATCAGCGGTGTGGAGACCGTCGCTTAATCAGCCGAAGTGTATCTACAAGACACTGAAGGCACGTTGCTCGAGCAGAGTCGGACTGCTTCATCTGCAAAAGAAAATCCATATTGTAACACCTACGCCCGACAGTACGTAAAGTGTCGTGGTGAATGACCCGGGTTGGGCCTAGCAAAAGTGTAGTCCATAGCCCGTCGCGCCAAGCATGTCAACGCGGGATACTTAGCTCGGAGAGATGGCCTCGTGTGTACAGTGGTGGTCTCTTTTGAGATCATTCCCGAGCCGCAGAGCCGCTCAGACTTCAAATGGGTGGTGGACTTTTATGGATACTCGCGCTCGCCTACTTGTCCAACGGGGTGCGTACTGCACTTCCTTCAGCCTCAGCAAATCTGCTTCGTGATGGGTTCGATCTGTTCTTCGACCTATCACAGAGCTCCGGGGCTCAAGTCCGCCAAATCTTTGCCCAGCTTTGAGGGCATGGGGGTTAATTGACCATGAACTGCGATTACCCTGGTGGTCCTCGGGAGTAATGCGGCGGAATGGGAAGGATAATACGGTGTGAGTTTGCGCTTGTGTAAGGCCCCTCTCACTCACGACAGATAGTCGCCGCACTTGATCTGAATTGCGTCGAACTTGAGTCTCGTTCGTGAAATTCTCTAGCGACCGATGCTTCTCGGAGTGCGGCGTGCTACGGGTTCGATCTTCTAGTCGGCACACCGAAGACGCTTCCCAACCTGACTTTCGACCAGAAGGCACCGACAATAATGCGACTCTGGCCAAGTACCTCCATACATGTCGACGGTGCAGTGCATATTTGTCGCGCGTCTGGCAGAACACCCAGAGATGCTGTTGAGGCGATGTCCATCTGCTCTGGAGGTTCAGCGTCTGCGATACTGCAAGAAGAGAGAATTCGACGGGACATAGTTGACACGCTGAAATTGTGAAGAGAAGATATAGAAATCGAGGATGTACTAGTTGGAGATGCGCTGAGGATTTCTCAGTGTCCTGGATGTCGAGGCACAACATGCTCGTGTGGTAACCTGTACTACTGACACGAAAACAGTCGCTTGATCTCGCTGCCATTCTAGTTGTCAGTGTAGCATAGAACGAGACCACCTTTCATGCTCTTCAACGAGCGGAATATTCGACCGGGTGCCCGCATATAATGTATGCTCTACCTTGTAAGAGGAAGAGTGATGCGGGGTGTCGTTGTATCAGATTGCAACAACAGCCTGAGTTACCAAAGCCGCGCACTCGACCTTGGCATATTGTGATTGTATACGGCGATCGTCGGAGGTACTTTGACACGATCGTCGTAGACTCAGCACCGCAATCGTGGAGTTCTAAAGGCATGTCACCTCAAGTCAGCAGTACGTGACTGTACCTCGTGGACACCCTTGACTTCTGAGGTACTCGTCGGTGTTTCCACGGAGTATACTGTGCAGCAAGTCGAATCAACGCCAGCGTTCGGCTCGCGCCGGCTGTATGTGAGGCCAAAGGCGGTAACATGTGGGCGACGAGCAAGGGAGATGCTGATCTATATGTACTCCGCATTTTGCTTGATCATCCCATAGGTCGGCAGTTCTTGCTATCGAAGGTTTGCCAAGAGGTACGCGGCTGAGAGGTTACGATGGCCAGTGTTGCATTATATTCGATTTGTGAAAAGCATCGTGCTAAAGGCCAGACGTCGGCAGCAGGACAAGGACATTCAATCGTCACAAGTGCAAACTCTATTCTTTGGCAGGGCGGATTGCAATGTCGAGGCTGAAAATCGGAAAGTCGATAGCGCTGGCGTGATGAAAACAGGTTTGCGAGGCTGAGCCTGGACGCGCCGCGACGGTATCACGTGAGAATGTTCCCGATCGCTGAGGAGACAAATGTGGGGTACATCGTCGATGTCATGCCATTTCTGAAAAGCGCATCACAACAAGCGCCAGCGCGAAACGCTCGTGCGTCTGGCCGCCCGCCCAGCGACATCAACGGCAGCAATTGAAGCAGACGGCAGTGTCGTATTCGTGCATTGAACGGTATTGAGATGAATTGGCAATGTTCCGTACTGCTACGAGCTCTCAAGCTATCAAGCTGGGGGCGCTTTGGCAGGGTTCACAGCTCGACGATGATGCGTCGTAGCCAATAAAGCGCTGGCGCCCGTGCATGCCGTGAGGGGACGCAGCTCCAATGACGTCGTGACTTCCAGCTTTGTATAGCTCCTGCCGCAAGCTGTGCACAGCTGACCGCACACGCCCCATTACGTGCATGAAACAGTTGCCTAGCAGCTCCGCTCTTTATAACCCGCCGCCTCCAGTCTCTTCTCCCAACTCTTCCAATCCACAGGACTCGAATCAATTCCAGTTCCTAGATCAACCATCACTGTCGCCATCATGCTCGTCGAACAATTCGAGGAGGTCTTGAAGAAGACTTCGGGTCTTGCCCTTCCAACGGCCTCGCCCACCCATGTGGCTCCCATTCCTTCGGTCGTGCCCACGACCCCAGAGCTCCAATTCATTGGTGAATCTGGCCAGAAGACCCTCTGGGTTGTCTTTGTCCTCATGATCATCGCGTCTGCTGGATTCACCGCGCTCTCATGGAGGGTTCCTCTCGTAAGTTGTCGCTCACGAAAAGGCACTGAACCATACTAACACGTCGCTCAGTCCAAGCGCCTGTACCACACCATCACCACCATGATCACCATCTTCGCGGCGCTCTCTTACTTCGCCATGGCCACCGGACACGGTGTCTCGGTCCAGAAGATCATCGTCCGCGAGCAGCACGACCATGTCCCTGACACATTCACTGAGGTGCACCGCCAGGTCTTCTGGGCCCGTTACGTCGACTGGAGCGTCACCACTCCTCTCCTGCTCCTCGACCTTGGTCTCCTCGCTGGCATGTCTGGTGGACACATCATCATGGCCATCGTCGCTGACTTGATCATGATCTTGACTGGACTGTTCGCTGCTTTCGGTGAGGAGGGTACTCCCCAGAAGTGGGGCTGGTACACCATTGCTTGCATTGCCTACATCTTTGTCATCTGGCACCTTGCCTTGAACGGCGGCGCCAACGCTACCAGCAAGGGACCTAAGCTTCGCTCGTTCTTCGTTGCCATTGGCGGATACACTCTTCTTCTCTGGACTGCCTACCCCATGTAAGTACCCCGTATTCTACTCTCATCGCCCTGCTGACAGTATATAGTGTTTGGGGTCTTGCCGACGGTTCCCGCAAGATCGGTGTTGACGGCGAAGTTATTGCCTACGCCATCTTGGATGTTCTCGCCAAGGGTGTCTTCGGTGCCTGGCTCCTGATCACTCACGCCAAGTTGCGTGAGAGCGATGTTGAGCTCCACGGCTTCTGGTCCAACGGCCTCAACAGCGAGGGTGCTGTCCGCCTCGGTGAGGATGACGGTGCGTAAGCAGTTCAAGTGCATACGCCACACGCTGGTACAGATTGCGCAGGAATGAGGGGAGTGCAAGGGTGACCCCTGGGAGGACGCTAGGATGATGCCCGGGGGTGCATTGATGGAAAAAGTGATCTCACTATTGTCGCAGTCTCGATAGTCATTGGCTTCGTCTGCTTATGCTTCAAACATGGAGTTAGGGTCGATGTACACTCGAGGACTGTACGCCACTCACGTAGTCTGACACGGTCATTTCCGTGGCTAATGAGTTTAATGATCTTGCTTTCGTAATCCCCAGGGTCCCTTTGCTTCTTTCATTAAGAACACATTCTTTCGATGAATATGATGATATGAAGTGAAACGCTGCTACTGCCTCCGGTTCTTCCGCTGAGTATAAGTACACATTCTCTAAGTAGATAGTATGCCAGCACGCCTTTAAGCATATACTTCGCAACAACTTTGTGACAAGTCACCATGCAGTTTACTTTCTCGACAGCTATTCTGATTGCGCTCGCAAATCGATCGTATGTTGGCCAGAACCTGATGCTGGTGGAGCATTCCTAATGTGCAACTAGGGCATGCTCTCCGCTGAATCCCACGCCTACGTCTAATGAGCCTACGCCAACGACGACACCCGAGCCCACATGCACGCTCACCGTGTTCCGGGAGCCCGCATTCGTGCAAGACTGTACTTTCCTGCAGCATACTGCGACTGCGACATCATATACAGAATGCCATGGTTGCGCTTTGGAAACGCTTGTGCTAGGTCTGGGGCTTGTGAGTATTTGCGACGCGGCTGTGTAACATAGTTTGGGATGCTGACGAGTCGGAATGTAGCCCTGTCACGCAGTCACGAACGTGCCTGGCACAGCTACTACGACGGTCACAGCATGCAAGAAGCTTGACGTTATGGCAGCGGCGACGCCTCCGGTAATACCGTGGAAGGTTTAGATTTGGGCGGCGAAGGTGGCTGATGAATCACATGACAAGCTGTAGAACCTACGATGCTGAAAAGTAGAGTTAGAGTGCAAGTATCGACGTTGATTCCAATATAGACCATTGCTTGCTTTGCATTGTATGTAAAAACACACGTCGTGATTGGGATTGTATACAGAGCCGCTATTTCTAGTGGGACCTGCATGAGACGAAAGCAGATGAACATTCCACATGCAAAGACAATGCACGTCATAACCTCTTGCACGATGCCCACGACGCCAGGCTCCAGAAACAAGTCGACTCACAACATCCAACTTCCGGTCAAAGACACGAGCAGGAACCATGAATGACAGCGCATGGTTGCCATGTGAGACGTTACATGATGGCACCTGACTTGGGGCGGTTCCTTGGAAGGTTGCCATATGCAGGGCCCGCCCCGCAACAAGCACAAAGCCCGGCTCGTCAGCTCACCCGCAAGCTCCCCATAAAGTACACCGCCAACGTACTGTTTGATCATTGCAATTGCGAATTAGTCCCAAACTCACCCAAGCACTCTACCAGCTAACACCCAATCATCATGGCTTCTGAAGACAACAACAGCGCTGTGGTCGTCGACGAGACGCCCATCTCCCCCGTCCGCAGCAACGAGCGCCGCAACAGCTTGGAGAAGCACCTGCAGCACCGACCAGAAGCTCAGGACCTCAAGAACCGACACATTCTCCTGGATACCACCACGGCTCCGTATGTTCTGAACTCTCTACTAAAACTCATCCTGAACATTGCGTCTTCCCCACATTGTTCCCCACACTTGCTCCTGCCCAGCTAATAGCCCCAACAATAGAGCACTGCAAGCCAAGGCTCTCGAGCTGGAGCGCCAGCGTGCGACAGACAACCTGCGCAAGGGCCTTAACCAGCGACCTGCACGCGACGACCTCATTCAGCGCAACATCCTCCCCGACTCGACGGCCGCACCGGCTCTCCAGCAACACCAGCGGGAGCTCGATCTTCACATGCGCGCGGACAGCCTCGAGAAGGGCCTGAAGCACAGGCCCAGTCCCGATGAGCTCGTCAAGCAGGGCATTTTGCAGGAGGGCGAGAACCCGGTCAAGGAGGCGTAGGTGTGGGATAAATGAGAAACTACAATGGCTTTCGTCGGCAATTGGGATAAGGCGTTTTGACTTGTCGTGTTTTTTTGAAGCGAGGATGAGTCTTTTGGCTGGCGCGGAGAATGCTGTGGAGCTTCATGTTGTACTGCGAAATTGCACTGGGATGGTGGCACAGTATACTCATGTAGGCATACAATCATACAAGCAACATGCACTTGGCCCCGTCACACTAGTATCGCTATCGCTGACTCGGCCTTAGTCGACGACTCACATGTAAGATGATGATACGGGTTCACACCCAAAATGAGCAGGACAATCTCGGAACATCACCTAGGCAACATCTTGATCAAGATCAAACGATTCACAAACTCAACGTAAGCTCGTCATTCATCTTAGCAACAGTAATTATCTAACGAGGGTCCAGATCACAACCTCAGTTGGCAACCTCCTTGCGCTCCTCCCTCGTCACGTTCTTGCCATCCAAGTCAAGCTCAGTCGCGGCAGAGTGAGCGTGGTTCTCGCGGTCCGCCTCAATGTTCTTGACCATCTCCGTCAAACCAAACAGGTCGTCCATGCGCTCGAGCGACAGACCCTTGGTCTCGGGAACGAGGAACCACACGAAGATGAACATGGAGAAACAGAACGTTCCGTAGATGAGGAAAGTACTGGGGGTTCGTTAGTTTGCAGGTCGAAGGATATGTGGGCAAGGAATCGTGACTTACCCATAACCTCCCTTTCCAACAGTCGCCATCATGTTCGGCGTAGCGCGCGCTACGACGAAATTGAATAGCCACTGTGTTGCTGCTGCGATGGCTACGTTCAGCGATCTCAGTCGTGCCGCGGGGATCTCGGATACGTAGATCCAGCACACGGGTCCCCATCCGAACTGGAAGAAGCACGCGAATAGGAAGACGCAGACGAGCGCGAAGTAACCGGCAGGAGGCACGGGCTGACCGGCGATGGGCGGGTCGATGCGCATGTATAGGCCGATGTAGTACATGGAGAGACCTTGGGCGATGGAGGTCCACAGGAGGGAGCGGCGGCGGCCGAGAGAGTCGGCGGCGAAGATTAGGAAGGCGAGGCAACCAACCATTTTGACGACGCTGGTGCTGTTAGATGGGTTTGAAAGTCTGCTAGGGAATGAAGCTTACCCGTAGATTCCGGTGGCGAAGAGCTTGACTTCGTTGCCTTGCAGACCGAGGGCCTTGAAGATCTGGGGTGCGTCTGGGGTTGCAACGTCAGTGGTGTCTCATGGTCGATTGGTACCTTGAAACTCACAGTAGTTGATGGCATTGGTTCCGGTCATCTGCTGGCAAATCATAAGGCCGATGGAGATGAGAGCACGCTTGCGGTTACCGGGGATCGTGAACATCTCCTTGAGGAGGTCCTTGACGGTAGCACCGGCAACGAGCATACGCTCGTGCTCGAGCTGGTCGGCGATATCCTTGATCTCACTCTGCACGTACTCGTGCGTAACAGGCAAGTTACGCATGCGAGCAAGTACGCTATTCGCCTCTTCCCAGCGGTCCTGCTTGGCCAAGAATCGCGGCGACTCCTTGTTGAGCGCCATGCAGCCACATAGCAAGACGGCGGGGAGTGCCTGAAGAGCAAGGGGCACAATGTAGACCGTCGCGCTACCAGACAAGTGCAGCAGCGAGCCGTAGTTGACCCAGAAAGCGAGACAAGTTCCAGTGGCGATGAAGAGTTGGTAGAGACCAGTTAGACCACCACGAATGGCACGAGGCGAGTTTTCTGAAATGTATAGTGGCACGACCATGGAGGCCATGCCGACACCGACACCGGCGATTAGACGCCCAATGTACATGACTTCGATGTGTCCGAGAGCAGCGGCCTGGAAGACGCAGCCGACAATGGTGATCAGTCCAGCGACTTGGAGCGCGAACTTGCGTCCCCACTTGTCAGCCATCCACGATGCGACGAAACAACCCACGAAGCATCCGGCCTGGAGAGTCGAAGCGATGTTGGCATTGAGATCAGCCACTGCCTTGGCGTTACCAGTGATCTTGTACTTTCTGCGGTCATAATTTAGTATATTTGGGGATCGTGGTGGAATTGGGTTTACGAGACGTACTCCTTGAATTCTTTAAGCTCGAGCACGCCGCCAATGGTACCGATATCGAAGCCAAATAACATGCCTCCGAAGCAGGCGGATCCAGCCATGGCAAAGGCGCGCCATCCGTAGATCTCAGGTGGGTCGGATTTCACAGCATCGTTCTTGACGATCATGCGAATGATCTTTGCACCGGTGGAAACCATGATTGCGGATTTGACACGGATCGTACGTGAAGATAGGTATTATCCAGCAACAAATTCGACAGCCCTAACCAATTGTTAAATCCTGCATGCTTGAATGTCATGTAGTATGTGCATCAGACATACCTGTGGGGAGGCAGTGGAGCCTATGCAAAGAGGAGTCTGCAGACGACCCCGGATCGTCAACAATGGAGAGAAAAGAAACTGGCTCCACAGACTATTTGACAAACCCCAGATTACAGGAAACGCACGTTATCTATATACAACGCACGGAACCACGGTCCACGCTTCTGTTTAAGGCCCCTTGGCAAGACCGACGCTCCGCCGCCGCGGTCTTTGCACCCCAGCGCGCCCTCTTTCCCCATACTCCACATCCCTCCATCCAACACGACTCCACCACAGACCGCCCATATAGCTCCCGATTCTGGCTCCATCGCGCCGTGATGCTAACCGCGTTGGCGTATGAGCGCCTCCCCATCATTGCGCCTCAAATTCTAGAAAGCGTTCGCGCCGCACGCCCAGAGGGAGATCTGGCAGCGGAGTGGTGGAAGTTGACAAAATGCGTCTTGGAGATCGCCAAGCTTCGCACTTCTTCCGTCCAGTCGAGGGTTAGATGGACTTGGCATATTTCCCTACCCTTTCAGTGGCCTTGGGATGCAGCTGGGGAAGCAACGGCGGGCGACTCTGCTTTGGGTTTTAGACGTGCCCATCCCCCGCCTGCAGGAGGCGCTACGGCTATCGTGAGCAACCTGCATTTATCCGTGAATTGGATGCAGGCTGGGGTTAGGCCATCCATTGCCCCACGACTGAGCGACGCGTGATTGCAAAATGTGGAGTAAAGTCGCTGAATCAGTGTCCCTGGGCTGTCCAAGTTGGTTGTATTGAATCATGTTGGCGGTGCACGCAGCTCTTCAGGCAAAAGACGGTTCAACAAAAGGGTACCAAGTTGGCCCGCTCTTGCCAGATCTAACCTTGCCCGCATAGTCTCCACAGCGCAATCTGTTCCATCAGTTCATAATAACGATAAAGAACGGACCTACCACTCAACCTGAGCAGAAGTCGAAGCCAAGCGCTCCGATCATACAAAGCGACTACACCCCGACCCGTGTCCCAAGACAAGCTTTTGCAATAGCCACAGAGCATTCGTCCGGACTCATCCTCCCGTCTCTCCCCTCTTGGCTTTGTCGAATCAAGGCTTTCGGCGACAATTGACACGAAGATCCCGAGCGTCCGCACGTCGAAGCATTGTGTGCCGAATCCGACTTCAGCCACAATTGTGTGCAAGTCGAGTTTCGACATACTGTTGCCAATTGCACAAAGTTGTTCCCGCGGCCGAAAGATCAAGTCTCGTTCTTCTCGACGTCTCTAGATAGTGATTGGAGTATCTTCTAAGGATGACTGCCGCCACCGCAAACGCCAACCGCGCCTTTGCGCTGCACCCTTTCTCCACGAATCCGCTCAAGACGCGTGACGACGTGGTTGCCGCTGTGACTTCGCTGCTAGATCCGCTGGTGCCAGGATTTTCTCCCCAAAATGCCATGATCAAGGTAGGTAGCACGGGCACGAGGTTTGACGAAACAGCAGCACAGGTCGAAGGATATGCTCGTCCACTGTGGGGGCTGGCACCACTACTTGCAGGTGGCAGCAAATATGCCCATTCGGAAAAGTTTGTGCAGGGGTTGATATCTGGAACGGATCCTGAGAATGAAGAATTCTGGGGGTATATGGATAATATCGATCAGAGGATGGTCGAGGCGTGTCCGATTGGGTTCACTTTGGCTGTTGCGAATAAAGACTTCTGGGATCCGTTGACGGACAAGCAAAAGAAGAACGTCGAGACATGGGTAGGAAGCATGAATAGCAAGGAAATGCCCAATACGAACTGGTACGTTCTCTTTTCCCTACAATAATCTCGTGAACTGTCATATTGAGTCCTAATAGGCTGTGGTTCCGTGTCTTTGCCAACCTCGGGCTCGAGCGAAATGGAGCAAATTGGTCAAGAGAACAGCTCAAAGCAGATATCAAGCAGCTCAACACATTCTACCGTGGTGATGGATGGTCAAATGATGGCCCCGAGCATTACCGACAAATGGACTACTACTCTGGATCGTTCGCTATTCAATATTTGCAACTCCTCTACGCAAAGCTCGCAGCAGACATCGACCCAGAACAAGCCGAAGAGTACAAACAACGAGCCAAACTCTATGCTCTTGATTTTGTGCACTACTTCGACCCAGAGGGCAGGGCCATTACATTCGGTCGCTCACTGACGTACCGCTGGGCTATGTCAGCTTTCTGGAGCTCGGTAGCATTTGCTGATGTCGAACTTCCAGAGCCACTGGCCTGGGGTGTCGTGAAGGGTATATGGCTCCGTAACCTACGATGGTGGTCTACACAGCACGACATTTTCCAGTCAAACGGCATGCTAACAGTTGGCTACTCGTATCCAAACACCTACCTCGCCGAAAATTACAATTCTCCACAGTCCCCATACTGGTGCATGTTGTCGTTTGCAGCGCTCGCTATGCCGGAAAGTCATCCATTCTGGAGTGCACCCGAGGAACCCCACCCATATGCAAACCAGCGCGTAGTCCGACCTCTTCCACACCCACGCCACATCATGGTGCGAAGCGGGGGCCACTCCTTCCTCCTCTCCAGCGGCCAGTCCTGCCACTACGCCATCAAGAACTCCAACGCAAAATACGGCAAGTTCGCCTACAGCGCCGCCTTCGCATACTCTGTGTCCACCGGCTACCAAGAGCTCGAGCAATTCGTTCCAGAGTCCTCGCTCGCGCTCTCCGAAGACGGCGGCGAACTGTGGAAAATGCGCCGTGCGCATGACGGCGACTCGGAAATTGAAACACACGATGGCGTCCCCGTGCTCGTGTCGAGCATGAAGCCCTGGCACGATGTAGACGTGCTGACGTACCTGATTCCACCCACGGAAGACACGCCCAACTTCCATCTGCGCGTGCATCGCATCCGGACGAAGCGCGATCTCATGACTGCCGAGGGCGCGTGGTCCGTCTACGGGTGTCGCGCCAAAGATGGCAAAGTCTTTGCCGAACTGCCCGAGTTCATTGGCGATGGCGAGGGTCAGAAGACGACGACGAACAGTGCGTTTGCTGCGTCGCGGACGGGCGCTGTGGGAATCACGGAGCTGTATCAGGGGATGAGGAAGGGCAGTGTTATTTTGTCAGATGCGAATTCGAATCTGGTGGAGGCGAGGAGTGTGTTGCCGCTTGTTCGCAAGGATATTAAGGCGGGCGAGACGGCGTGGTTTGTCACGGCGGTGTTTGCGATGCCGTCGAGTGTGGAGGGGTGGAAGGAGGGATGGAAGGCTGGGTGGGAGAAGAAGCCAAAGGTGCCGAAGTGGGTGCAGGATAAGATTTCTGGAAGATGGGATTAGGCGTGTGCAGCGTGAAGGAAATGCTTGAAGCAGGCAAACTGGTGTCAAAGAAGACAACCGCTCGTAAATAAAGAGTTTACAACAACTTCCTTGTAACTTCCTTGGGCCCGGTGCATACAATTGCTGTGTCACTTGACTCGAACGCTCTTCATGCGTTGAAGTCAACCACAAGCCGGCCCGCCACCTTGCCACCCCGAAGCTTTGCAACAGCTGCGGGCATCTTTGCAACTGGGAACACTTCGTATATAGGCTTTAGCTTTCCCTGAAAAGTTGTTAGGTAAGGTCCATGAGTGCGGCTGTGGGATCTTACTTGAGCAGCAAACTCTAGCGCTTTTGTAGTGTCGTAAAGCGAGCCCACTTTGGTGCCAATGACATGCAAATTCTTACCCACCATAAGCAGTGGATCTCCTCCAGCAAAAGCAGTTCCAGCAGGAGCTATGAATCGTCAGTATCGCCTAGTCATACCTATCATGTGTACTTACGCAAACCAATACACATGACCTTGCCACCAATCCTAGCCATCATAGGCGCACTTGCATACGCAGAAGCACTCGTGGCCGTCACAAAGATTCCATGTGCGCCTCTCCCATCACAGATCCTGACGACCTCCTCAGCCACATCATCAACTTTTGTGAAGTCGACAAAAGCCTCACAGCCAAGTTTCATGCACAGCTCTTTCTTCTCGTCGCCTCCGTCAACACCGATAACCCGCATGCCCATCGCTTTCGCAAGCTGAACACCCATGTGCCCCACGCCACCTCCAGCACCAGGAAAAACCGCCCAGTCGCCTGGCTTCAGCCCACTTTCCTTGAGCGAACAATAAATCGTACTACCAGAGCACATAATCGGGCCCGCACTAAAATCATCCACGCCCTCCGGAATGCGCTGCGTATACCTCGCCGGACTGAGTACATACTGCTGATAGCTCCCGGGAAATTGGAGGCCAATCTGCGGACTGTCGTCGCAATACGCCTCCTTCCCGGACCAGCAGAGTTCGCAAGACCCGCATGTGTCGTAGACGGGTTTGATGCCAGCGCGTTCGCCGACTTTCCAGTTACTCACGTTGGACCCGATTTGCACGACGATACCTGCGCCCTCGTGGCCGGGGCTGCGGACGCCGAAGGAGGACATGGTGGGGAGGGGCAGGTCGTTGAGCATGTAGTGAATGTCCGAGTAGCAGATGCCTGTGGTGTTTAGTTTGATGAGGACGTCGTTTGGGCCTGGCATGTGGCGTCAGATACTTGTTGTTCTGTTCATGATCGACGGTCTTACCAGGCTCAGGCACTGGCACATCTTCAACTTCGAGCTTGAAGTCTGGTCCCTCGTTGACGACTACGCCTGCCTTGCATGTTTTTGGAATCTCGTAGGTCTTTACTTCTGCCATGGCCACGTCTTGCTATGTACTGTAAAACCCAGAAAATGCGCGTGGTGGAAGTCGTAACAGTGAAGTTTGAAGCGCACTTCAAGTGTTGATTCTTTGTTGGCTCACTGCTCCTTACAGGAAGTCGTCTGCGCCAAGAATCTAGGGCGCGGAGCATGCATCGCGGGGTCCAGTAGTGCGATGGCGTGGTGGTGTAAAGTGGTCGACTCGACAGTCTTGACTACCTTACTTTAGGCATGCTGGCAGGGCGCCTTGTGGCATGGCCGGATACCTTTTACAGTTGTTCAGTGACCCGAATTCCTGCAGTGTATCTCGGGTAATTCCGAGTAAGTGTCAGAGGCGATTTTACCGTGACTCAATAGCAGTTCAAGCTACGGTATGATGGCCTTGGAGCTGAGTGATTATTACGTCATCGTGTCAGTCTAAAGCTTTTGTACGGTATCGAAACTGCCCAAAAACGAATCGCCTCATTCGATATTATCATCTACCACCAGGACGAATAAAGAGACGATACGGATGCGTGAACTGCGTTGAGCTTTCGTGGGTATCCATAGCATGTGTTTGCGTGACCAATAGTTCAGCAAGTGTTGTTCGTGTCACGCAGCTGCCGCAAGCGGTAAGTTGTCTGCCAAGCCGTGGATTGCAGCTGACGACCTCGTCGCCTGTCCGGCTCATAGCTTGATACTCAGCGATGGTCCCTGTTAAGCCCCTTTCATGATATTTTTTTCGACCGGTTCTTCTGTGCTGACTATGTACAGGA
Source organism: Parastagonospora avenae f. sp. tritici 18332-5 (assembly GCA_022559985.1). Taxonomy (NCBI): domain Eukaryota; kingdom Fungi; phylum Ascomycota; class Dothideomycetes; order Pleosporales; family Phaeosphaeriaceae; genus Parastagonospora; species Parastagonospora avenae. Next base: position 291,663 of record JAFJTR010000020.1, read on the forward strand.
CCTTTTCTGTAAGCATGGGTCTGCCGCCTTCTCCTTCAAGGTTTCCGAGGCTCATCTTCACTTACTCGTCGCAAGCCTGGTGATTATTCGATACACCGAAGCTTGCCGCACTCTACCTAGACTTGGCTACACGTCCACGAGCTCAGTACGTGCTTGTCGTCATATAGCATATATTGGCTGCACCGCGCGAGATTACAACGGAGTTTTATCATTCGCCAGAAACGTGCAGAAGATCTACCAGAAGTGCCGTCCTCGTCGAACATTTATACGGGAGCTAAGTGCCGTGGCGATCATACTAATATGGTGGACGAATGTGCAGCCTCCAACGTGCTGGGTTTGCGGGGAAGTGTTCTAGAAAAAATCACCATTGGCTACAGGCATGCTATGGATAAACGAGGGTAAAGCGTTTCAACACCATGAACCTTTTCGAGACTCTGTATCTTGTATAACGGCAGGTCTGCAAGTTATGAAGGTCTTGGTGAGGTGGAAGCATAAGTTGATGCCAGCCCATAGCTTGTCTGGAAAGACCTCAAACTTCTCCAATACTATACTGTCATTCTTTGCATTAAGATGAGATTGTACCGAATCGCTGCTTTCGTCGCACCAGCGCAGGCTGCGCTCCGCTTCGGCTGCTCGACGTTGAGCATCCAGCGCCTCGACCCGCTCGTCGAGCCTGGAAAGCTGCCATCTGCCCACGTCCATCAGATTGTGGGTGGCAATGCATTCAACGCGACCATGAACAAAGACCCAAGCACCTTGGCTACCTGCACGACTTGCACGTTCTCCGAAGACTTCAGGTAGCTCATTTGCTCTTGGAACATATCTTGAACACTTCTAATACTTCGTAGCAACTACTGGACAGCTGCCATGTTCTTCAAACACCAGAATGGAAGTTACAAACGCGTGCCCATTATGCAGAACGCTGCTCTTCCTAACGGAATCAACGGAGGGATGACCATCTACTACACACAGCAAGACTTTAATTCCAATGGCAACCAGAAGATCACTGCGTTCCCCAAGGTGCGCTCGAAGATGCATCACCTACAATAGTACGGATACTGACAACGCCAGGGATTCCGCATGACGGTGGGATCGCCCGTCACAGATTCGCTCGATGCCGCAAAGAAGCACATCGGCCTACGCTTCGTCTGTCTGTCCGACAAGAACACGCGTTTCCCCGAACTTCCAGACTTCCCACCCAAAGCCTGCAAAGGCGGCATCATGACGGTTCATCACTTCGTACGCAGCCCTCCATACCACAGCGTGTATGTACGTACTGACTTGGCATAGCCCAGCTGCTGGAATGGCAAAGACGTCGACTCGCCCAACCACCAAGACCACATGTATAACACGCAAAACGAAGCCTTCGCAAACGCTAAGCCCTGTCCGGCCTCGCATCCAGTCCGCATGCCGCAAGTCGCATACGAGACGCTCTGGGATACCACGCAGTTCAACAACATGTGGCCGAAGGACGGCTCCAACCCCTTCTTTCTGTCGTACAACGACAACAAGGGGTACGGCACGCATGCAGACTACCTCTTTGGCTGGAAAGACGATTCGCTGCAGAAGGCGATGGACGACAAGTGCATGTTTCAGGCATGCGAGAATGGAAAGCCGCTGAAGTCTCAGGCGGTCAATGCTATGAACGCGTGCCAGGTGAGCAGACCTCAATACACGAACTATATGTGAGACACACACTGACTTCGTACGCCAACTTCTAGGTTAAGAGTGCGGTGAATGAGAACATTGATGGATGTAAGTCACTTTTCCTACTATTGTTGAGGAAGTCTATGCTAATCGTGTTACGCAGGGCTGCAGCAGATGCCTGGTCAGGGTATGCCTATGTAAGTGATGATGGAAAGTGGGAGTAGTACCGGAATACACGTTCGTTAGTGTAGGCTAGCAGGAAATCGTACGATGGCTTCGATAGCGCGTTGCATTTAGTTCGTGTCACGTAAGAAGGCGTTGAGACGCGCGAGGTACTCGATACACTTTCCACCGTTTCTTGTCTCATTGCCATAAAGTTTGCGGGCAAAAGGCGTGATTTTGACACAGATGGACCGATAGCTTTTCACCGGGTTACATCCGATAAGAAAGCATGATCTTTCAGTGGATACAATCCTGAAGCGCCACGGAGCGTTTATTGACAGCAGCGATGCCGGCGTGGCTGGAGGTTTATTGGATGTGAGGGTGGTGTGGGACGGGAGCAGTCCAGGCTCTCGTAGTGTGTACGCGGCTAGCAGCACGAGTACCGATGCTGCAGCCATACAAGACATGCGTCATCTCCAAGGTATAGAAGCGATGGTATACGCAATCGATATCAAGAGTGCTGCCCCGCTGTGGATGGTCGCGTAGGAGTTGCAAACGTGACCCCGAACGTCTCCGCCCGAAGCGAGGCAAGCCGCATGAATGACTGGCTCGAGCATCTGCATGTTATGCAGGCATCCCTCGCAGCCACGTGGTCAGCAAACGCGTGGGAGTTGCCGTCTTGAAGGTAATCATGGTGATCGGGCAGCGGTGCAGGGACGCGTAAAGTGTGATTGGACGATGACGAGACAGATGGGCATGTGACAGGGAGCTCGATGGAGGCGCGTTATCGCAACGGACATCAGCCAAGGCGACTGTACGATAGTGGCGGCTATTCAACTTGGCAGTGGTGGAATGGTAATGTGCATTCTGCATTCCTGGGATGAGGACCTGTTTCAAGAAGAGAAGTTTCGCGGGAATGTAGCCAGCATGCAGAGTTCGGCAAGGATGGATTGCTGAGCAGCATTGATAATAAGCGTGGTAGTAGCGGGCAGCAGCCACCACCTGGGCAGTGTCTGTCTGGTTCGACAACGGATGAGGAGCTGGCTGCCCGGTGGCTAGGCGGCTAGCTGCAGGCGCGTAGCAGAAGTGGTTGAAGATGCGTCCCCCCAACAAGCCCCTCCGGCTTACTGTCCTGCAGCGGGGCAAACTTTGTCGGGATGGCGCTCGTTGTCAATGGCCGTATTTTTTTATCGCCATGCAAGGCACGCTCTGTTCGCGATTCCGAGGCAGATTTGCAGATTGCGATCACCGTGGATGAAAGGCGACCAGATGGGCGAGCGTGGCGGTGGAGACAAAGACTTCTTCACGGCCATCATCCATGTCGATTCCCACGTGGCAGCGGCGTGGGCACGGCGAAGATTGGCTGCGTGGGTGCGGCTTAAGTGGATCATGGCAGCCGACATCTTCCAGAGGCACCCCCTGGATTCGTGTCTGAGAGGATTGCTGCATACTGCATATCGCCCACTCTATCGAAATGCAGCAATCCTTACTTTGCGTGGTTTCAGAGACGGGCGGCATCGTGGCGTGCTAAAAGGTCGCACCTGCCGCTTGCTGGTGTTGTGCGCCTGCCTCTCTTGCCTGTGACCAGCACCGTGCCTGCCTCCCCTCACAGCCACCAAACAAACAACTTTCCAACTTTCCCTGGAAGCGCTCACGACCTCGTAAGGCGCGGCGAATCCCAAGATCCTGTGACTACAACGGCAACTCTGCTGCAAGCGCACTAGCCTCTTTGTCCCCCCTGCGCATCTCCACGTTGCCCCCTTCCAGCATTGCCGATCTGAGCTCTTTGAAACACGCGAAAGCCCGGACAAAGTGAGCACAGGACCCTCTGACAAGGCCGCTCTCCTCGACCGTCTTTCACGACTCTGTCATCCTGCCAATCTGCTGCTGCGCTCCACCTTTCATCTGTTCGCGGCGCCCCTCAATCGTTGTCTTGCACCTGTCAGACCCAGGAGTAGCCTAGAGCCATTTTACTTCAGACCAACGACACGCCATCACTCCCTACTACCGCTAGCATGCCGACGTCTCTAGAGTCCTCACGGCCCATCCTAGCCAACGTAAGTTGCTCTTCCGTTTCCACCACCGGTTTCAGACGTGACCTGTGGCTGAACCGGCCTATGCTTAACACTAGTCGCCGTGTTTGAGTCCTTAGCTGCCTTCTGTCACCGTCAGTCTTGAATCTTCACACTTCACATCCTTCTCTGCATCAACACCCAGCTGCCACACCATCACCACACTACTCTACCTGCATCATGTCCACAGAAACACAAACCCAGTCACAGACACAAGCACACGTACCAACATCACCTAACGCAAAGAAATCCCAGTCTACTGGCAACCGCGCCTCCACAAGAATGTCCACCTACAGCGCAACACCCACCCTCACACCCTCTATCGCACCCTCGCACCTCTCAGCAGCCTCGTCGACCGCCGGCGACCCCAAAGCCCACGACATCAAGTCATGGAACGCCGGCTTTGACCGTCTCGAGGACAAGCGCCTTGTCCAGCAAAGATACGCCCTCAGCAACGAGAAGACCGACAACATGAGCAAGCTAGCACTAGGAGCGAAGCTGGACCGCGCGCTCGGACGACGCATGTCAGGCCAGGACGCCGTCTTCAGGCCCAAAGTCTACAGCGAGAAGAAGGTCGAGGCATGAGCACATACTTGAGCACTTTGAGCGTCTCCATTCTTTCTCTCAAGCGTTCCGGCAGCAAAAGAGCGAGTATGGCTTTGTCCACTTGCGGTCACTGATTTCTCGATAAGCGATATATCCTGCTCGTCATCGAACGAGCACCTCGAAGAAGACGAAGTGGCGATACTCTTACCCCGCTCGTCAGCACTTTTGGAAGACACGCCGGTCCGTAGGAGGGCAGGAAGCACGTCACTGCCTAGGCGGCAAGTTTGGGACTCTCGACAAGCGACAAGGCGGAACAAAAGCTTTCTTCTCGCTTTCCCACTTGCGACGGGCGCTGAGCATCTCACACTCATCGATATACCCAGAAAGACCTCCAGGGGTTCCCTTTTTCGGCATTTCCTATATACTTCTTTATCTAATCTCATGCTCTTTTCTCAGATCTACACGAGGGAGGATGGGGCATTGCGGGGTTTTCCTTGTCTCTCTATCTCTCGATTGGATTTCTCCTTTCTTTTTTTCTATCTGACTCGCGCGGAATCTGAATCAAATATGAACTTCTCCAAACAATCCTGATTCACATATTTCGTAACGAGACTCCTCAGGAGCTTCGTAGTGCGCCAATCGCACGCGTGGCCCACGTTTTGCGTCTTGACCTGTGAACGTTATTCCCGCGTGGCGGGGACCTGACAAGCCGGAGACATGCACGCTTTTGCGAGATCGCCCCGTGGCACCAAGACTAATTGGCACCGGCATGCCAGCAAAGTATAGCATGATTGACTTTTGCCTTTGACTCGTGAATGCCAATGTCTTACGCGACGTTGGATAGACGTTGCGCATCTGCGCGGGGCCCACGCTATGAGGTATTCATGACTCGGGCGCCCGCATTGGAGTGAATGTCCGAAGAGCTTGGCGAAAGCATGTGCGACGTTGGCGCGTACCTGATCCCAGAGACAGTCTGGCAAGTTGGTGCTGCGCGGGGAGATTCGGATCGAAGGTTTTGCATTCTTGACGAAGCGGTATGCAAGGACGGAAGGACGAAGCACTATTTTGCTTTGTCTCGGAGTGCTGTAAGATCTAGTCGCAAAAGCAAGCCAATAAAGATGCATGTATGAGGGCAAAAGCAATGGACTGAGGTATCATATTTTTCTCGTGGCTGCATGAGATAGAAGTAGCAATGGCGCTTGCATGGACTCCGCTAAAACCATGCAGGATTCCATTAAAAAAACGCCTTTGCAACAGAAACATGAAGATAGTGGAGCTCTTCGCTGCCTTGCGAAGGTGCACGCTCAATTACGCCCATGGATTGTATGGAGCGTGTGCTGGCGGAACGCTTCCCTCCTAGTAGGCGTTCTGCGGTACTTGGTAGCCTCCCATCTGCGCCTGCTGGGCCTGGGCTTGCGCACTCGCCATGGCGTGCTCATGCTGCCTTTGAGGCAGGTCGTTGAACCACGGATGCTGCAGGGCTGCCGCTGCGGATACGCGCATCTCTGGGCGTAGCTGGAGCATGCTGCTGAGCAGGTTGAGACCGACCTGGTCGACCTGCGGCAGGATGTGGCGCAGATCCTGTGTTGCGTACACGGGGAAGTTGGTCTTGTACTCTGGGAGCTGTGAGATGCCGGGCCACGAGCGCTCAGACGGTGTGCCCATCAGTCTAAAGATCTTCTGCACTTGGTCCTCGTTGGTGGTGCCCGGGAAGATGGGGCGTCCGGTGTACATCTCGGCCATGATGCAGCCTGCCGACCAGATATCGATGCTTGTATTATAAGTCCGACTGCCGAGCAGGACGTCAGGAGCGCGGTACCACAGCGTCACGACTTCGTTGGAGAAGGTGTTGACTGGGATGCCAAATGCGCGGGCGAGACCAAAATCGGCCAACTTGAGCTGTCCGCGGTTGTTGATGAGCAGGTTCTGGGGCTTCAGGTCGCGGTGCAGGACGCGGGCGTCGTGGCAAAAAGCAATGCCCCGCAGCAGCTGGTACATGAAGGACTTGATGGTGGCCGGGTCCAGGGCGCCTCTGTCGCCGCGCGAGTCCATGTATCGCTTCAGGTCCTTATCCATGAACTCGAATACCAGCATAAGTTTGTTCTCGGTATGGATGACATCGTGGAGCAGGACAATGTTCTCGTGGCGGAGCTCCTTCATAAGCGAGATCTCGCGGATGGCCGTTGAGGGCGTGCCTTCCTCAGAGTCGAGGTGTATCTCCTTGAGGGCTACCAGTTCGCCCGTCTGCCTATTGCGGCCCTTGAACACCTGCGCCGAGTCAGCACGTGCACCGGCCGCGCATGCACACTTGTCTACATTCTACATACAGTCGCATATGTGCCCTCTCCCAGTTTCTCCAGCTGCTGGAACGAGCTCGGGTGGCGGCGGTTGTCCATGACGGGTACTACGGGAATGATCTGGCCCTCGCCGAGGTTGCGGACGCTGATGGATGAGTCTGTGCGGAAGGGTACTGCAAGCGTCCCCGCGTGCGTGGCCTTGAGCTCGCCCGGGGGCGGTCTGTCGGTGAACTTGGGGTCCCAGAGGATGGCAGACGCAGTAACGAACTTGCCGGCAATGCGCAGTGTCGAGCGAACGTCGTCGGCTGGCGGGGGTGCGCTGGCGGGGGCTGGTTGCGCCGTTTTGGTAGGAGAGAAGAGACAGCGAGAGAAACAGAGAGAGAAAGAGGGTCCGTCGAGTATTAGAGTTGCAGTAGTAAGAGATCGACGTGGTTCCTGTTCAGCGGTTGTGGGTTCGATGAGTCGTAGTGGGGCAAAACAACCCTGGCGCTTGCCTCTACGCCTCTAAACCCCGTCTGTGGCCTCTCATTCCTCGCACCCATGCCACCCGCGCGACTTCGACATATATATAGAACACATATAGAACTTCACAAAATCATATTCGTTTCCTACGCGCGAATCCGCTGGAAGTGCCGTCAGTACCGCTCATTCTTACCTTGCTTAGCTCATGCAGGTTATAATTTCAATGCATTCACATTGCTTTTGCACAAAGGATATGCACTCGAATCTCTAAAGAGGGACCGGGAGCAGCGATCCACCGTGCAACGACTTTGGTACTGGATGTGGCGATGCCGTGGACTAGCCGTCGGCTACACGGCTGCACTGGGGTCAGCCTTACAGCAACACTTACATCATCGCCTTGCGTTTACTGGCTACCTTGAACACTGCCACCACGCACGCAACATTGTAGAGCCACGTTCTTCGGTACCAGAAGCCATGCGCAGTCTGCCACACCAACATTCGCAATATCCTTACCATCAGCCTGGCGGTTGACAGTCTTACATCTCCAGCGAATAACACCATGGACGATCTGCTACCATCTTACGAGAATGCTATCAATCAAGATCCGTGGGAGCTGGTCGTGCCCTTCTTATCCTCCGAGTCTCTGTGTTCTGCCGCGCTAGTATGTCGGAAATGGCACCAGCTCATGGCTCCGCAGCTTTGGGGCAATCCAGCCTCGCATTTCGGTGTGCAGAACGATACCGTATACGGTAAGACAGGGCATCCCAAAACTACCCGTCCACTAACCATGTATAGTCGCATTGACGCGATTCAGGCGAGTTCTGCCCTATGTACGAGAGTCTGTGAGAGACTTGACCCATACTCTCCGGTTTCCTCCAGCTCATGCAGAAATATACGGAGGGCCACATGCAGAGTGGCTTCGCGACTGTCTTGAGTATCTTCCCCGACTCCAGTGCCTACTCGTCAACGGCCTTCCTTTCTTCGATCATTCTGCACTTCTATGCCTGCGGTATGCGAGCGTGCGCCGGAGCTCTAGTCATCCTCGTGTGCTCCCAATGTTTGGACTGCGACTGCTGGATGCTTCGAGCTGCTCGAATGCGACGTCCACGGGACTGGCTGAAGCTCTGTCCCACCTACCAAACCTAGTCTCGCTGGATCTTTCGCGAACGCCTGCTACAAAGGATGCGGCCGTTTTCAGCAAGCTCAAATTGCTGTCTAGTCTACGCCTCTTGAATTTGCAAGGCTTATCACTCAAAGATGCCGACTTTGAGATCGTCGCATCTTCGATTGAGACCCGAGTGAGGAGTCTTGATGTGCGCGATAATCACTTGACAGATGCTAGCGCCCGGGCTCTCCTCGAAAAGTGTTTGAAGGAAGAGCCGCTAGAGCGACGGACCATGTTAGGACCTTTGTCGCCCATTGAAGCTGGAAGAGCCGATGGTGACATCGATGTGTTCGAGTCGGAGAAAGTTGTTGACCATGTCCGTAAGAAGCTCACAGGAGGCTTTGTTGGCAGCCTTGCCATAGAGAGGGCTAGGAATGTTGGTATTACGCATCTCTACTTGTCAAAGAACGCAATGACAGTAGAAGGCATCTCTGGACTACTGCGATCCCAACGTTTGCAGGTATTAGATATCGGCACACTACCGACGACCATGACACAATCACACCCCAGTGGATTGGGAGAAGCAGCCGACCTTCTTCAGCTTCCCAGTGTCTCGAAATTGAAACCGGTCATTTCCGAGTATGCTTCATCAAAGTTAAGATATCTACGCATCAACTATGAGATCGTCACGGAAGACGCGCCGAAGGGCCCAGTGGCAGTATCCCCACGCGTAGAGCTGCATGGCGATCTAGGGCGCCGTGGCCCTTTCGATGCGCACGAGCTTGAGGCCATTCAAAAGAGCGCGGCAGAGCTTGGTGCTACCGATGCAGCTATTTACGAACTCCCAGGCGATTCGGGTGATGTGGTTGAATTGCCTGGCTGTTTACCGACCACAACACACCATTACGACACAAGCTCGAGCTCACTGAAGGATATGGACCAGCCTCCACATATTGAAATCATGGCAGTTCCACAGGAAGTCAAATGCGGCGCGACACATGCTCCTGAAGTGGTCATGTCTGACACTGCTCCTACGTCTGCCAATGTCCCTAAAGCCGGTCACAACCGTGACGACCTGTCGGTTGACAGTGCGTCCGATGGGCTATGTCCAACAATGACTCCCGGCAAAGAAGCGACCAGCTCTCTGAGACAACCTACTCAACATAGATCGCGGCACAATTCTACTTACTACGTGGAAGATCGTCGGGCTCGCCTCGAGCTTCGCCAATCCCAAGAAAACCGGCTTCATCCGAACATGCTTCCCAAGGTGCATACACTTGTACTTACGGACATCCCCACCTTGAGCCGCAATGAAAAGATCGTCCACCGGCTGATCCAGTATGTAAAAGACGCGGCAGAAGAAGTCTCCATCGCTAGAGAGCGAGCAGGACACACCTATGCCCTTCCACCTGGACGCCGTCGCGCAATCGCTGAACAGGAGCACGCGCATAGACTTTTCGCTCTTGAGAGGATAGTTCTAGAAATGGCACCACCACAGGCTATGGCTAAGAAAGTTTCGACGAGTTGGAGAGCATATCCTACTAAGTCATCTACCGAAGACGCCGACTCTGAAGCCTTTTGGGATGCTGCTACGCAAGATTTCTCATTTTTCGGCGATGAAGAGTGCGGACTTCCGGATCTTGAACCCGGACGTACACTGCCACTAGCAGCAATGAGCGGGCTGGAGCTAGTGACAGATGCACCCGCATCACGGCCACAGGCTAGTGGTGAAGATAAATTCAAGCCCCAGATTGACGTGATCGCCGAAATCGCAAAATTTCGGAAGGAAAGGAAAGCTGCGTACAACAACCTGTTGAAGATGGGAGAGAAATATCCGCATGTCCAAGGCCACTGGCCTGGTGATATAACGGTGGTTCGGAAGTCGCTTGATCGAGATGCGGGAGAGTTAGACTTCTATGGTAACCGATATCAGTCCGGGTGGCACTACCGATGATAACTTCGGTTCCGGCCTACATACTAGAAGTTGGATGCGCAACAAAGTGGATCTTCATTCTATATTTGAGAACTTTTGAGGTGCGAGGTATGTCGGTCTTCGCGTCTCAGTGGCATACTAAACCTCTTGCGTATTGCTTGACCTAAATGGAGGAGCAGCGCCCTCAAGATTGCATAATGAAGGTGCATCTATCCTGCAATGAAGTGAAGCACAGCCATATACTTCTCGGCTGATAGCACGCGGTTTGTTTAAACTGCTTATGGCATCCGTGGAACGTCACGCGGTCTTGTACATCCCCGTCCCAGACAGGTAACTCTCAAATCCGCATCAACCAAACGAATCCTCCCCTCTAAACGTGTCTTCCCTTTCAGGAACTCCGAAAGATTGAACATCACCGACCTACTATACGTCAGTATACAAGTGCCAGCTTTGTTTCCAACTTCACCTTCGTACGCAAGATACTCTTTAATCCACCATGGGTCAAACTCACAGCCGAGAGGCTGAACTTGCGGATTCACGTCGCCAGCCTACATGGCGTTTTCGATATGCACTTGGGCTACGAGCGGCAGAGGCACGTGTCCACGAGCGAGTTCCTGCATCGAAAACAAATGATCTAAACGCTGGGAAAGCATCGCATACTCAGACGACAAATGGCGCACAACCTAGCAAAGACCATTCACACACTCTTCCGGAGTCCAGAGGGAATATCGGGTCTCCAAAAAGACAGCAGAAGTATAGAAGGTGCAAACCTAAGGAAGATCATGCCAAGTCCGGAGGTCACCAATCCGCTCGCACAAGTGATGATCATCAGGCGACTCCTGGAGCAAAAAGCCAAACGAAGACGCTGCAGAGCAAAAAGCTCGAGTCGCGCCGCGCAACACCGGAATCGGCTAGAGAATGCAATGTCTGCACCGAAACTCGGCCCTTGTTCCAGTTCCCAGAACGAAAACCTACAGAAAATTGTCAGCATGGTATCGACACTTGCACTTGCTGTCTACAAACATGGATCGAATCCGAATTCAAGTCCAAGATGTGGAACGAAATCAACTGTCCAACATGTCGAGCTCGATTGCAATACAACGATGTGAAGGACTTCGCCCCGCGGCATGTATTTGTTCGGTGCGTTTCCAAAAAGCGTGATGTTTATGACATACATATAGATACTGATGTTTATTTTAGCTATAGCAAACTCCAGACCAAGGCCATCTATGACAAGATCCCCAACTGGCGCTGGTGCATTGCCAGAGGCTGCAAGTCGGGACAAATGCACGACCTCACGGACCCTCGCTTCAAGTGCACGAAGTGCAAGAGGAGCCATTGCACCTTGCACCTTGTGAGGTGGCACAAGGAGGAAACATGTCGAGAGTACGAGTACAGGTATGTGCAGCTTACCATTCGCCAAGTCCTGTTTTGATATCAGAATAGGACGAACACGGGTATCAAGCAACAAGAAGAAGCCGCAAGCTACTCTCTCATCGCCAGGACAACAAAAGTCTGTCCGGGCTGTATGCGCAGTATCGAGAAGAGCTATGGGTGCGATCACATGACGTGTAAGAATCATCTTATTCCCCGCTCATATGCCAAACAACATTCGCTGACTACTACGACCCCCAGGCTCGGAATGCCGCACCGAATTCTGCTGGATCTGTCTCGCCTCATATACTCGAGTACCCAACGCCCAGACTCCCACCGTGGGAATCGTGCACAATACAGACTGCATACAGTACATGCTACCGCGAGGCGCGCACCATGAGCTAGAGGATCTGTTCCAGCTCTATCGCATTCGGGTTGATAATGAGCTTCGGCAGGCTCCTAGAGCGGAGCCGGTTGGAAGGGATAGAGATCGTTTGGTGGGACAGGCGGTTGGGAGGGAGCTGGATGATATGTATCGGCCGAGGAGCGTGGAGAGTGCGTATCGGGGGATGACGAAGTAGTGGGTGGGGCCTGGATGCTGTCTGAGTATATGGAGGCTTCTGCGACACTTTCGGATGCTCCAGTAGTAGATTTCGAAGAAGCATGGAATTATGTTGTTGTTTGGAAGTATGCGCAGATTTGGAGGTGTGTCAATTGCGGTGGGTTTCTTTGACTGCATCTGGGCTACACTATTCCGCGAAGCAGGAAAGCGCAATGCAGCGACGCTCCTCCTGACGATTGACCGCAAAGTATCAGCTCCGCAGGGGAATCTCAAGAACCTCAGTGTATATGTACTCAACATGTCTCGCGAGTATGCACGAACACCTATCTCATCCGTCCTAAACCCTAGAATTCCACCCCACTGCATACCACATCCCCACCCCAACCACCGACGTGACCACCACATACACCATCCACGCGTTTGCCCTCCCCTTGGTCTCCCCCCTCTCCCACCCCTTAGCATCTTCATTAATCGTCCTGGTCGCCACATACTCCAACTTGGGCGCCGCGCCAAACGCCTTTACGAACTTGTTCGTCTGATACGTCCTCATCCACGGCAGCGTCGCGATCCGCGTAAGGAAGAAGTAGCTCCAGAAGCCCGCGTAGCTGCGTATGCGCGTCATGCGGCCAGAGAGCTGGACAAAGGCCTTGGCGCGTTCGTGGCGCTTGGCCTGGTAGGCAGAGAAGAGAGCGGAGATTTGTGCGGGAGTGGGGTGAAAATCTGCGTCATCGGACGAAGAAACCATGCGGTGGAGGAGGTTGCAGAGTGTGGTGGCGGATTCAATGGCTATGCTTGCACCTATGCCGAGGTCGGCTGTCATCTTGATCAGAAGTGTTAGTCTTGGGGTTCGATGATGATTATGCGTTGACGAACCTTGTGCGCGGAATCTCCTACAAGGACGATTCGGCCTGCGTGCCACTTATCGAGGATACCTTCTTCGATGTTTAGTACAGCTGAGCGACTCTTGTTCTTCCAGAGATCGCCGAATGTTAGGTTCTCGGTCATTTTCACGTCTTTGAATCGTTCGCCAACTTGCTCTTGTTCGTCGAGAGACGGTTTGTATGGCTTCGGTGGGCAACTATATTCGTCTTTCCATGTGATGCCCCAGTAGGCAACGCCGGGCTGAGTGAAGAGTAGCTTGGTTGATCCGTCACCGAGTACTATGTTGGTATCGGCGTCGCCGAGGTCAGGCAAATTGCCCTGATTAGTGACTCCAAAGACGCCCTTGTATTGCGAAAAGATTGCCGTCTTGTCGGACTCTGTTACCGCGTATGGTTCTTCCTTTGCAGCGTAATCCCACATCAACTGTCTTGTGAGACTGTGAACACCATCGGCCCCAATCACAATATCGCCTTCCTCGTATGTCCCATCAGCGAGAAAGACCTTGACACCAGTGTTTGTATGCTCGAACCGCACGACGCGAGCGTTTGTATGGACCTTCGACTTATCTTGTAGGGTGTCGTACAAAACGGTGACGCACTTCTGGCGTTCGAAGAAGATCGGTGCTAAATCAAAGGCTTCCGATAATGCCGTCAATCTCCTATGATGAGCAAGAACCCTACCGTCTGGCCAGCGCAGGGATTCTTTCTGTATTGGAGTGACCGATTCTTGAATGCCCTTCAGGATGCCAAATTGATCAAGCACGCGCGCCACGCCAGGGTAGAGCACCTGCGGTAACATCAGTGGTCGGCTCATTCATAGCAGTGAGAGGCGGCATTACTAGCGCTGCGCCGTGTAAAGATACAATCTCCTTGTGTTTCTCGAGGACGACATGGTCAATATTGGCGAGCTGTAGTGCATGGGATAGTGAGAGGCCGACGAGTCCTGCGCCCACGATGACGACTCTGAACGGCCTTGGTGGGTTCGGGTCTGATTGCACCATGGCGTAATTGCATGCGAAAGTATTCTCTTGTTGTTGAGTCAATATGATGGGCAATTGAAAATGTGTGGTTATTGTGTACTTGAAGACCCCAAAACGGCATGCAAGAGCGAAATTATACTTGCTTGGACGGGTGGCCTAGAAGGTTGATGCCTGCCGACAAGATAGGCAAAACTCCCTAGACAAGCATGTAGAAAAATTGCGCCTTCCACCCTGCAACTAGTATCAGTGGGATCAGGTGCGATCACGTTTCGCAACCGCTCTGTACAAGCGATGGCCGCTGTCAGCATTTATAACATCCTCTAGAGCAGGCTGAATATAGCCCAGCACCCGTGAGGTCCTATTCTGTTTGACTAAAATTGGCTGAAGATTCATAAGCTGCTGTGGTTCTCGACATGTGGGGCGAGTCGTAGCAGCGCCTGGTGATTCGCTAGTGCGACTTCAGGATGTAGTTACGCCCGGAGATATGCGTAGCATCCCCAGGAATCAGACAGATGAGGATATCGATCTCCATTTGTCCAGCTGGGGACGTGGGTCTATAGTGAAGACAACTTCCCAAGTCTTCTGCGACGTGTGAAGGAATGGCTTGGGACAGCAAAGACGATCATGGTGTAGGCTTGGCTATCTGGCAGTATAGTACCGAAATGACCAAGAACAGGCGGCAGACTAGAGGGGACACGGTGGTGCGGCGGGCAGCCCTAGAGAACTAGAGAACGGCTTCTCACAGATCGTCCATGCCAGTGTGGAGAGCGCGGGAAGGCACGCTAACAGTTAGAGCCCACTTGGCAGTCTAACGCTTTTCGCGTGCCTGTCGCAACCTCACTATTGAGACGTGGAGGCGCATCCCATTACCGCGCCCGCCTGCGCGTTCTCTACCCATTTCCGCCAACGCTGATGAACACTCGCCGCTCCGTCTGCTTGGTGGAAACGCGCTCACCCTAGGTCCCATTGGCAGCTTGCTCGACTGCTGGCGCGTTGATTGCGACTGCACCCTCACCCTTGCTGGCCGCATTCCACGATTCTCTACATGGCGCCTGTTCCCGACACTCCTCGATCACGCGTTCGAAGCTCAGCCCGACCCCCAAGGCGACACATCTCCGACTCGGCCCCGCCCAGCAAGAGGCGCAAGTACATCCCCGGCGGACCAGGAGGCGGGGGCAGGTACATTGATGACGAGGGCATAGAGATACCCGTTGGAGGAACTGGCCCGGGTGGCTACGCGTATATCGGCCCTCGGGGCCGCGTGGGACGGCTCAACGCTGAGAGACAGGGTGTTGCGCTGCCCGCGCCCTCTCTCTCGACATATTCACGACCGCGACGTGAAAGGCCGCCTGCTGGACCGCGTTCCAGCTCGGCCGCTGCAGTCGCCGCCGCCGTGGCGCAAAACGACGGGTACAAGCCGAGGGAGGAGCGGAGCTGGGACGAGTTTCACCCGGAGCTCGACATCGACGCAGAATGCCCCATATATACCGCCGACCAGATAGACGGTATCAGCCCCCCAGACAGTGCACCCGGCACTCCCCACAACGGCCCCTCGACTGGCCAGTATGCTGTGGACAGTGGTATATCAGCCGTGCTGGACGGTCTCCGCGCGCAACAGGTCGATGATACAGAGCAAGAAGCAGAAGCCGTCAATGGCAATGGCGCATTCTCGACGCCAAAACGACGTCCAGGCCGCCCGCCACGTAACAAGGACTCGATGCTCGCTGGCCTTGGTTCTCCGCCCCGACCGCGAATCAACCCGCTCCCGACGATGAACCCCCGCGAGAAGCTGAACCTCCCAAAGCCTTCTGTGCGCCAAGTCGATCCATTCAAAGCACACGAGGAGAGTGAGGGCGTCAAAGTCAACTACGTCGACCGCACCATGGCCAACGTCGGATACCAAGAGAGTGAGATCTTCGCAAGAGCCGAAAACAACATGATTCGCCTTCCCGAAGGCTCTATCGAAGAAGACCTGGATTTGGCACTACAAACAGAGACTGACGGCCCTGCCACCGCCGTTGCTATTGGCCGTGTGGAATATGACATGGACGAGCAGGACGACCGTTGGCTTGAAGCACTCAATGTGCAGCGGAGGGAGGAGCAGCTGCCAGCGATAAAACCCGCCATGTTCGAAGTCACCATCACACAGATCGAGAAAGAGTGGCATGCGCTGGAAAAGCGTAAGTGATAAGAAATTGGCGACGGCGACTTTCAGCTAACACATCTCAGGCATTCCCAAACCGAACCCCAAACCTCCACAGACACACAGACCCCGATCCAGTAGTGCGGCCGCTGTCAACGGAGAGCCGGCTGGTCAAGGAGAAGAGCAGGATACCAAATGTGCCATTTGCGATGACGGCGATTGCGAGAACACCAATGCGATAGTATTTTGCGATGGTTGTGATCTTGCCGTTCATCAGGAATGCTATGGTGTACCATTCATACCCGAAGGTCAGTGGCTTTGCAGACGGTGCCAGTTAGTAGGCCGTGGCACACCTGCAAGCGAGTTACCAGTAAGTCTTCTTAAGCACACACATGATCATTGCTAATCGTTGCAGGGCTGCATCTTCTGTCCGAACGTGGATGGCGCCTTTAAGCAGACCACCGCCATGAAGTGGGCGCATCTTCTCTGCGCCATGTGGATTCCGGAAGTCTCCCTTGGCAACGCAACTTTCCAAGAGCCGGTACAAGACGTCGAGAAAGTCCCAAAGACACGATGGAAACTCGTGAGTATCTCGCTAACTTGTGTCCTGACATGTGACTAACACAAACAACAGTCATGCTATATTTGCAAGCAGAAGATGGGTGCATGCATTCAATGTGGGCACAAATCATGCTTTGAGGCTTTCCACGTAACCTGCGCTCGAAGGGCTAAGCTTTGCTTGCGCATGAAGTCCTCCCAAGCTTCAAATCCTCTTGACTCTACTGTCCTCAAGGCGTATTGTGACAGACATTCGCCATCTGACTGGAAACGCGAATTCGACGTGGAGAGAGCCGTGGCAGACGCAAAAGCCTTCTATCGGCACACCATGCGCCACGTTCGATGGCCCGATAGCCAAGCGTATGCCTTGTCGATAGGCTCCACCCATGCCATGCCTTCAATTGAAGGCGTGGATGACGACGATAGTGCTGGTGGAAACAAGCGTAAGCGCGGGCAGACCACGAAATCGTGGAGACTACCATCCGGCGCCCCAGTTGTACCTCAATCTGTGTACAACAACGTCGAAACTACCCTTCAGCGATTCAACATGGCAAAGCGCAAGGAATTCGTGCAAGAAGCTTGCAAGTACTGGACCTTGAAAAGGGAGTCTCGTCGTGGCGCAGCTCTCCTGAAGCGTCTGCAGCTGCAAATGGAGGCCTTTTCCTCTATGGAGATTACTCGTCGCAACTTCGCGGGTATGGGTGCAGCTGGTCGCCCGAGGCTCAAGCGCCGCATAGAGTTTGCAGAACATCTAGAAAAGGACATGGAACAGATCCGAGTGATGGCAGAGTTGGTCAAGCAACGAGAGGCGGAAAAACTTCAAGACGTGCTGATCCTCAAGCGCATCGTAGATTGCATCTACTTCCCAATCCCTCGGCTTGTAGAACCCATCCTCAACCGCGCAATAAGGTAATCCCTTTCACATGAACTTTCACTTCATTTGCTGACATTGCGCACAGTCTCGATAGCAAAGGTGTCTTTACGGATGGCTTTAGCGACCTTCAAGTCCGACTGGACGAGAAGTTCTATACTTCTGTGCAAGCATTTGAAGCAGACATGGCGGTAGTGCTGAGCGAGGTTGGCTTTGCTCCAGTGTCTAGCATTGGAGGGGATGGCGAGGTCGATCTAAACAGAGTCGCGCACAGTACCCTAACAGCAGACCAAAAGGAGACGAAGAAGTTGGTGAAACGAATCCTGAAAGGCGTCCAACCTCTCCTTGAAGAGGCTCAGCGCCGAGAAGCCGACCTAGCTGGACGACCATACGAGAATTTGCCTGATCTCGAAACACTCTTGAATCAGAAACTGGAGCGCAGGGCCAGTGCACTTTCTGCCGAGAGCATCCGCCAATCGACCGAACTTGGACAGTCCTTAACCGAAGGGAACAACGTACACTTGACCAACGGCGACACAGAGATGGGGGCCAACAAGGCAGACGATATACAGCTCGCTCCCACACCAGACGATAATGCGGCAGATCCTCATCGCACAGCGCATGATGAGGCAGCCGACGAAGCAGCCATCGCTGCCCAGCTCGGTCAAGACACCATGCATGCTTCCAACGAACAGTCGCGGACAGACACTATGGATGCCGAGGACGCACAAGTTAACGTCCAACCACTCACTCCTCCTCGATCCGAGAAAAACCTGCTCAACGTTCTAGGCAATGGTGGCATACCCTGGTACTTCGAATACTTCGACATAACAGGCACAACCATCCACAAAGAGCGATACACGGGCCGTGATGTACTGCGCGACATGAGCGAAGAGCTCAGCGAATTGGACGACGATATCCTGGATGGGCTTGCCGACTCTGATCCCGTCCGGCCTGCTGACGCATCAGACTCAAACGTCGCTGAGGTCAAGAAGGTCGTTGCCAGGAAAAAGCAGAAGCGGGCAAGAAACTGGTGAAGATACTGGATGCATTGTTGACCACTTTTCTTCTCTAACTTTCATTATCTCGATTTCTTGTAACATACTGTTTTGACGGATGTATTGCTTCCTGCGCAAGGTGTTCTTATTTTCTGGGTAAACGGAAACATCAGACTCAAGCAGATGGTGCTACTTCGGACAGTAATTAGGTTGCATAGCATTTTGTAGGGAGTTGCGGTTCGCCTAGGATGGACGGAGAGGGGCACGTAGTGACGGAAAGAATTCTTTATGCAAGCTACCATTTTGCCCTATGCCCTATGGGACTCCGAGTGACTTCGTTCGAGGAACTATCAACATAGTCAGTAAGCGCCACCCGCTGCTACACGACGTGATTGATGGATTGTCCGCGCCTCATGACGACTGAGCGCCCGTTGTTAAGCTCGACAGGGCCAACTTGCCCCTGGCAGCTGCCTCACTTCTCAGCTCTTGCCTAGTGTCTGCCTCTTTGTCCTCCACCAGCAGTCCAACGAAGCTTCACCCTCACTCATCCTATAAAGCCAGGAAAAGCGAGCGTACTCTTCATCGTTGACTTTTTCAGCAATAGACCCGCCTTCACCCCAGACTCCACTTACTTGCAGCGTTGCCTGCGTCAGTAGCAATTAGCGTGGCGCTTACTTAATAGAGGCGCGGCTCCGTCGATCCGCCCTGCCAAAAAATCCAGGCTTAGCAGCTCCCACACAAACAACACCTCACCTCTCCCAACCAACCATCGACTCCTGCGCCCAATAACATCAACACATCATGGAGTACGAAAACGATCAACGCGGCTACGATGGTTTGTCAATCCGATCCGTGATACCTGATTACTTGCTAACAGCGACGCGCAGACGAGCCTCGCGGCTATGAACGCGACCGCAGCAGGTCGCCCCGTGGTGAGCGTCGCGACGTAGACAGCTCGCGCGCCCGCAGCGCTTCGCCCGGTGGCGGTCGCGATGATCGGTATGTTTCTTGTTTGCTTCATACGAGAGCCTTAGCTAACCCGTCGCAGCGGCCCACCCCCAGCTCGCAACGAAGAAGATGACGACCCAGGCAGCCGCAACTCGGGCTCCAACCTCTTTGTGACGGGTATCCATCCTTCTCTGACCGAGGAGGAGGTTACGCGTCTGTTTGAGAAGTATGGCGAAGTCGAGCAGTGCAACATCATGCGTGACCCTCACACAAAGGACTCCCGCGGCTTCGGTTTCGTCAAGATGGTCACCGCTGAGCAGGCTGATGCGGCCAAGGAGGGTCTCCAGGGCGAGGTCCATCAAGGCAGGACACTGAGCATCGAGAAGGCTCGTCGCGCTCGTCCTCGCACCCCTACCCCGGGCAAGTACTATGGCCCACCCAAGCGTGGTAAGCATTCATCAATCCTCCTCCTCCTACTGTCTACTAACATGAGCCACAGAATTTGGTGGTCGTGGTGGTGGAGGCCCACGAGGAGGCGGCTCCCGCTACGGTGACCGTTACTCGGATGATCGCCGCGGTGGCTACGGTCGTCGCGATGACTACGGCTCCCGCAGCTCCCGTTACGACGACCGCGGCTATGGTGGTGGTGGTGGTGGTGGTGGCGGCGGCGGATATGGTTCCCGTCGTGATGATTACGGACCGCGAGGCGTCGACCGTTATGCTTCTGACCGAGGCTACAGCGGCAGGGATAGCGGCCGCGAGGACCGTCGAGGCGGTGGAGGCGGTGGCGGCGGCTACTATGACCGTCCTCCTCCACCGACTGCCGGTGCTGGTAGCTACGACAGCGCACCTCCTCGTGAGGCGTACAGCGGAGGCCGCTCGTACGATGGTGACTACGACCGTTCTCACCGCTAGCTCCCCACTGACACTGCCAGAACCCAAACGGTACTAAGTTAGGGTCTTTATGGCTATTCCGCTGTCAGGCACTCGCTTTCTCAGCATTCACTCCTGTAATCCTAGGGCTACTTCACTGGGGCAGTTTAATTCGGCTTTTCTACATCACGGGGATATGGTCGACAAAAGTTCTTCGAAATGGTTCGCGGCGTGCGAGGGAGCAAACTTCGATAGTCTGCCATCTTGCAGCTCGACTTCTTCCTATACCTCTTCGACTCGGTAATTTTCCTTGGAGAAACGGTTCTCAACATATCGGTAAAGGCTTTCGGGGCAGCAGCTATGCCCTTTGAACGCGCATTCGTCTTGATCATCTACCTCGACACCAAATTGTACTTCTATATCATGCCCCTTCGATGCAACCAGGACGTCAAGCAATCAGTCTACACCACTTCCGCCCCACCCGTACATTTAAACATCTCAATACCAACCATCTTGACCGCAACCATGTCAACAGCAGCCCTCGCCAGTAATCCGTAAATGGGCCTGCACTTTCGGCACACGACCTCTCTAAGCATTAGTCGCCGTGCATCTATAATACCGTAATCCGTATCATCAAGACACGTCGCACTTTACGCATGCCGTTCCGCCCAATTTAGTAACGCCAAGTTTTACGAGACGCGTATGATGGATGTCTTACCATGCAGCCCACGATAATTACAACAGCATGCAACAGATGCGTCAAAGTTGTTTCACCGCAATCAGACGTGCTGCGGCTGCTGTACATTTTTGCGGGTGCTCGCATGTGGTGAGCACAGAAGAAGGTGCGTGCCCTGATTTCTGTTTGTCTTTTTCCTTTTTCAGTCCTACGTGCCTTCCGTTTCGCTCAGTTTCCCCGCCCACGCCCAAACATGTTTCGGAGTCATCAAATTGCAATTTTCTGGAAAAGGTAAGTAAATGGTAGGCTTTTCCAAATGTGATGATTATCACAACTGTGTAATCCTAGAAGACGGCACAGCCCAGCTATACTTGCCCTATAGTCATGCCCATAGTATCAAGCCATGATTCGTCCGACACGAATGGCGTTACAAATGAAAGTTGCCAAACTGAGTCTTTGCGAAAACTTATGGAAGCAAATGAGGCGATGAGCCTGCTTCGGAATTGTTCTTCTTATGTGAGTCGGGCACAGCAGGGACACCAGCAAGTCATGCGAGCAAGGACCGTCTTGAAGGAAAGTAAACCTCTCAGCACTTTGACTTTTAGTATAGATTGGAGAATACATCAATTCCAACAATACAAGAACAATACTCTCGGGCATGCATCCCGACGCTAGAGAGCAAACGTGCGCGAGAAAGCGGCATCAAGGCTGTGTGACCAAACACGCTTCCCGTTGAGAATGTGCATTTACCCACTCAGTGGGCGCACGCTGTACAGTGACTTTGCACATATCGCGATACGCTGCAAGACTGTCTCTATGTGATGGTGAGATAGATGAGTTGGAAGCCATGCGCGAGATTGACCTGCTGTTGCTCGATGCAAGAAAAACTATTTATAACATTAGAGCACATACATAGTCAGAGACGTCGGGTAGATGACAGTGCACATCAGGCTCCTGTCTGTCCTGCGGCGGGCTAGAACATACGCAGGGATTAAGCTAGCGCAGGCAGCTCAGCCCTGGACATCTAGTTTACGTTGCTCAGCTCGCATCAAATGGCGGCGGAGACGATGGCGTTAAGCCTCAGCGCAGGCGCAAGTGCGACTCTCGTCCTCTTGTCCTCTCCTTGGTGTCGCCCTGTTTCACTTTTGCCTATGCTGTCTGCGTTGTGTTGACGTACGAGCTGATTTGTCGCTCTGCTGACTTCGGTCCTCCTGTTCACTGTTGCGGAGCGAGCGCCGCGCGTCACTGGTAAGCAACGATTCCCGCGATACAACGACTGCGACCAGCCAGCTAATGAAGATCAGAATCTGCGAGAGCCAACACTTGTCCGCTCCACCTTCAAACCGCACCCTCTCACCCTCGTCGCTCCTTCCCTCCCCGCGCACACGATGATCCGGCGCACCATATCGACGCCACTCGTCGCTGTGGTACTGGCCCTCTTTATAATATTCTTCTTCTACTCGAGCAGCGCCGGCCGCGAAACATGGGAGGGCCTTCCGCAACGAATTGGCCTAGGTGATCATATTGGATCGAGCCATGCGCCCGGTAGCCCCAGCTCTCCCTCGCAGAGCGCCCAAGATCCGCACTACGAGGAATGGAATCCACGGCTCAACTTCAAGCCGGGCTCGCCGATGCCGCCGGGGCACAACTACACCTCGCTTCTGGTCATCGCAAAAACCAAGGAGGAGAACATTGATTGGATGGATGAGGCGCTGCCCGACCAGCCCAAGGCTGTCTATGTTGCCGACGACCCCAAGGCACCGCTTCATCCTCCCAAGAACAAGGGACATGAGGTCATGGTGTACCTCACTTGGATCATTGACAACTACGACAACCTACCAGACGTCACCATGTTCATGCATGCGCATCAACTGACTTGGCACAATGACGAACTACTAGGCAACGATGCCGCACAGCTCGTCACACGTCTGAGCCGACAGCGCGTATGGAGAGAAGGCTTCGTCAACATGCGATGCAGCTGGTACCCCGGCTGTCCTGACTGGATGCATCCCGGCGAGTCGGAGGAGAATGCTTTCAAGCCGGAAGAGGTCCTACTGGCTAAATCCTGGAGCGAGCTCTTCCCCCTCGACGAAGTTCCATCGGTCCTCGCGCAGCCCTGCTGTGCGCAATTCGCTCTCTCTCGCGAGCGTATCCAAGCCAAGCCCTATGCACAGTACATCTGGTACCGCGATTGGCTCTTCAATACCAAGCTCCCCGATTCCATGTCTGGCCGTATCTGGGAGTACGTGTGGCAATTTGTCTTCACTGGTCAAAGTGTGAACTGTCCGAAAGAGCACATCTGCTTCTGCGACCAATTTGGCCTGTGCTTCGGAGGCGAGGAGGCCTGGGCAGACTTCATGGTCTTGAAGAACGAACTCAGTGATCGCGAGCGGGATCTCCGGGATTGGGAAGAAAAGGGCAAGGCGATAGAGGAGGCAAAGGAGAAAGGCGAGGATCACTTGTTGAAGACGCTCGAGAAGCCAGAAGACGGCAAGGATGCGGAGTTTCGCAAGGAGATCGATCGATTACGGCCGATTGTGGAAGGGCTGAAGAGGGATGCTAATGAGCGGGGAAAGGATCCACGAAATAGAGCGTTGGAGGCTGGGCGAGATTGGTTCGAGGGAGACGATTTCTAGATTTCTACTTAATCTGGTCGAACGGCGCATTTGGGAAACACTGCATCTGGCGTTATTTCGATCGCTTCTCACAGTCACGTTGCATCGGCGATCATCGATAGACATGAGGCAGTACAAACTTTCAATGTAGATATCTTGTTCATTCTAAGGCAGCGCAGCTTCAAGTAAATTTCTGTTAACTTACACTCGGCTGATAATCATTTGTTAAGACTGGCTTCTAGCGTTGCAGTCGTTCCAAGGGTGCTGACGGTCGGAGCATGGCTTATGTAATGCGTGGTGCAAACCCATCTGGGCAATCACATGCCTGCGCGTCACGCAGTTTGATGCAAACAACACAAACCATTCGCGTCACGTCCAAACCCAGCCTGCTGGTCAGCTGCCGTCTCTCCGCTTGTCATTCTATATGGCAAACCGTGCGATGGCAAGCACCAGCACCAACAGGTGCGCAAATGCCCGTCTACTACTTCTCGCTGCGATCAAACCTAATCATGTTCTTTATCTGCTCTGATCCGACCAAACTGTACTTTCCCTTCTCGCTACGACCAAACGATGCCTCGATTTCCTTGTCAAGCCAAACAATGTGTCCGTCTCGAGATCAAACCAAACTTGGTGGACACCTACATACAAAAGCGATTCGATGCTACCCTGCGTCTTTCTCTCTACATCGAGTCTTTCAATCCATTTCCGTGCTCGCTACCTGATCCTGATTCCAATCAGCTACTTACACCTGTGTATTGACAGCTCAGTACCCAGTACCTCTGGCGTTGTTTGACTACCCGGATCTAATCTGGTGGCATACGAACCAACATGGCGGCAAACGCACCCTACTTTCAGATCCGCTCCGACCGGTTCGTCACCACTCCGAGCAGTACAAACGCGACGCCGTCCCACTTCGTTCCTGAGGATGATGAATATGATCCCTCCGTCTCCGATGTTGCCTCGCCACATGAAAATACCTCAGCTTCGTACTACGAACGCCCCATTCGTCAAACTTCAGCAGACATACCGGTGAACACATCTGAGGAGAACCACAATCTTGCCGATTTGCTGAAAGCAGCTACCTCGGCTGCAGGACAGGCTGCTCAAGCTATGCACACTCAGGATACAGGCGCAGCGACCGGAGCGGCACAGGAAGAGGGCAAGAGGAAGAGAAGTCCAAACTCTCATGTCAGCGCTGCTGCTGAGACTTCACAAACCGAACCTGCTGGCACCCCAAAGCGTCGACGAGTAGACGTGCCTACGGATCCTCAGTTACAGGCCACTGAACACGAGTCCCGCGGCAATTCGAAGAGTAATAGTGTGCCGCCGTCTGGTGAGTCCCTGCTAAACGAAGCTCGCGCAGCAGGTGTCCACTCCGCCGCAGCCCTCTTCCGACGCACCTCAGAGAAGACGGCGACGCGCAAATACACCAGGCCGCCCATGTCGAAGCTCTTCATGTCTCTACAGCTCACGCCCGAGAACTTCCTACAACTCCAAGCTCAGGCCAAGACGTACATGCTTGATACAACATACCCTGAAAGGCAAAACTGTGTTGGTAATCGTGGTAAGGGAGACACTGACATGGTAAAGTTGCGTCTATTCAACTGCGTGAGGGACTTTCTGGGCGATGGCGCTGGCGAGCAGTTCTTTGGCGAGGATGTCGAGAAACCAGGAGAGATGGATGCGATCGAAGCTGCTCGTGCGCTCGGTGAACACAACGCCCCAAGCCGCGGAGAGAGGTTGACATGGCCGAGAGACGGCAATAAGATCATCAGCCTTGTTACTCCGCTCATGAGACGCATGGTCACGAACGAGCGCCAGCGCATGTACGCTATTGAGACGAGAAAGGGGGGTGTCAAGAAGAAGGACAAGGAGGGCAGTGTGGAAGCTGTGGCTCAGCAGGTCGTTCAAAGTCCTTCGGGTCAGAATGACCATCCACAGTTGCTGCCAGCTTCGGGTCCCAGCCTTGGCCAACAGTCTGAAATCTCGCAGCCGATATCGCCGTCGATGCCTACGCCCATTACAGCAAGCCCAACATCTGCGACCCCCATGGATGCTCCTAGTCTGAGCGCAGAGGACGAGTCTCTCCATGCGAGTGACTTGCGAGTAAGTGCCGTCTGTGCCCTACATCCATCTGCAATGTAGCCCAGGGCAGCATGCTAACTCAAATCCAGCTTCCGACCGAAAACCCAACAGAACCGAGCCTCAAAAACATCAACATCTTCCTCGTCCTTGCACCTCATTCAACATCCAGCGTTAAAGTCGAACCCACCGTGAAGCTTGACCAGACGCGCCTCTCGTCAACTCACATCCCCCAGCTTACTACCTACCCATGGCAAGATTTCTCCCGGGAAGTCACCAAGCTGCTCACCAAAGCCAAGTCCAACTACCCAGCCATCCGAGCACATCTCGCCACGCACAGCTCCACGGCCAAGACAGACACCCTCACTGACAACTTGCAAGAGCTCGCCGCAGCGGCGAATGCAATGCAAGGCGACAACACCGACGCGCTTGCAAAGAAGTCCGCTCACGAGGCCGCGAGCCTCCCAAGACACGTCATCAAGACAGTTGGCCCGAATGGCTGGGAATACATCGCGGACGCAGAGCAGTGGGCTGACTTGCTGGCGCGGAGAGGCCGGGAGGTCTGGGCTGATGGGGTTGTCAACGTCGTTGTGGAACTCGTTGATGTTCAGGTGGAGGAGACAAGTGAGGAGATGGAGGAAGAACGATGAGTGTATCGTGATGTTAGTTGCTTGGCGTGTACTTTTTCGCTGGAATTGGACTTTTGCATGGGACGGCGTTGTTTATGTTGTAGTACTTGAGAGTGCTTCACACTTGAGCTTGTTTGGTTACATAGCATGCGCCGTATTGTGTCTTGTGTGATTTTTTGAAATGTATTCTTCATATCGTATCCTGGTACGTGCAGTTTGGACGTGTACCAAGGATACTTGTGCGTTGGTACATACATTGGTATTCTTTACCTCATTGTAAAATTATAACACTGGGGTATCTTCAAAATCTCCCACGCCTTGTACTTCTGCGATCTCCGGCCTTGTCCCCGTCTATTTCCCACCCCTTATACTTTTTAATTCTGATGAATGTCCAGACCAAGAAATTATAACATTATTGAAGACTTGTTCTTCTACTGCGTCTTCATAATCTCACTCGCAAACTTACTCCGCGCGCGAATCTTTGGTCCGTAGAATACCAGTATCCACGGCACAATCGTCAACAAAGTGCCAATGCCGCCTAGCAAACTACTTGCCGGCCCATAGCCAAGGCGCGTATACATTTGCTGCGTGATGAGCGGAAACACTCCACCTATCACACCCATTAGCAGCCGCTCCGTCTAAAACCGTCAGGGGATTTGCAAATTTACCAAGCATATTCCGGCAGAAACTCTGCGCCGCGAGTGCAGAGCTGGCATACCGATGATACGTGTCTGCGAGGTAATTGAAAGTAGACAGATAGATTGCGAAAATGCCGATTGTCGCAATGCCGATGGCGATCGCGGGGACGATCCAGTGTACGTTGCTGAAGCTCGACCAGCCGAACATGAAGAGGCCGATGGGCATACACGCGCTCTCCACGCAGGCAAAGTACAAGCGGCCCTCTGGCGAATTGGCGAGCTTGCCGTACTTGCGCGCAATCTTTTCTTGGTAGATGGAGAGGATGGTTGCGAGGATGGAGGCAGTGCACATGGACGCGAAGACGGCGTTGGCTTGTTGCAGGCTGAAGCCGTGGTTGGTTTGGAAGACGAGCGGGATGGCGGCGAGGGTCAGGTATAGCACGGCCCAGGAGAATGACACCCACATGGAGAACCAGAATACGACGGGTTCGGTGAACAGCAGGTAGAAGGGGCGGTAGAGGGAGAGACTGATCATCTGCATGAGCGAGGCGCGTTCTTCGTCGGCTTTGACTTTCCAGCGTATACGTTGCGATACGCTGTGTTTCTCGACAGACATGTTGAAGCCATAGTATCCTGCCTCTTCGCGCGCTTCGTAGTATTTGTTCAGGGCTTTGGCTTTTCTCGAGAGCAGGACGGAGCCGCGGGTTTCTTTGAATATGATGATGATGAGGGCGACGAGGACAGCGTCGGCAATCGCTTGCATGTAGAAGATCCAGCGCCACGATGCGTTTTGCGCGACGAAGCCGGAGACCAAGGGGCCAAAGCCTGTGCCGAAGAGCGCACCACCAGAGAAGAGGGCCATGGGCGTATTGCGGTCTTCAGCTTGGTAGATGTCGGCTACAACGCCGCCGACCATAGTGGAGAAGGTCGAGCCACCTATACCAACGAAGAAGCGTACGACAAGCATGCCGGCGTAGGATTGTGTGAGGCCGCTGCATAGCTGGCATATGACGAACAGAATGCCAGAAGCGATGAACACGGGGCGCCGGCCGTTGATCTCTGAAAATGGAGCGAGGACCATGGGAGCTACCGCGAAGCCAGTAGTGAAGGTTGTAATGCCCACAAGTGCTGCAACACTGCTCACGCCCCATTCTGCAGTCATTTGTCCAACACCGGGACTATATGATCCTGCCGAAAACGCAGTAAGTGCCGTAATAATGCAGGCGACCCATATCGTCAAGTCCTTCCTTTTCCCCGACCACTGAAACGGATCCGCATACTTTACAAGATTCGGTGGTTCTGGTGGTGGACTCTGATCGGCTAGCGTCGGGTGTATACTTGTTGGATGAGGAAGATCAGTTTCGAACGTCAAGTAATGCCAGACGATCTCTCCATGCTCGTCGGGCGTTACTGTCGAATATGAACTGTTCTGCGCTCTCTCGCCATCTTCTTTCTCAGTGTCGTCGGAAGCGGGGTGGTAAGTTTCTCTCCGGCTGCCCTGGTTGCTCGGATGCGTCCTTATTCCCGGGCTATCTTGGTCGCTAGAACCCAGTTCTGATAGGTGCGGGAGATCGATTTCGGGATTTGTCGCCATCTTGCCCACCTCTCTCCAGAAGCCAACTGCTCGAGACGTCCCAGAGAGGTTGGCAACGTGTGATTGAAAAAGAGAGAAGAAAGAGAAATATCGGGTCGAGTGACGATATCAAGGATCCAGGCCTCGCAGTTGGGAGGTGCGGGTACGACCCACAAACACGCTGTTTTAGTCGAGGTGCCCAATCGGACATGAAGCTTGGAACGGTAAATTCCCGGTGGGCTGGTTGAACGTTGTAGGAGTGGCCGGGAATAGGGAATATCTTTAGATGCATACGCACTCGACAGGAAGGCTACCGACCCAGAGGAGATACTGAAGCCGAGTTGTTGGTTGGGCGGTTTTCACACAGGGCGTAATGAGGCGTAAGTGTATGCAAAGCGCGTTAGGGGTGAGTAATGATGTAGATAGCCAGCCCATATTGAAGATGGAAAATCTCTCGGAACACGGAGATGCACAAAGCTCCCCGACAGACTTGACGATAAGAGTGTATCCTGCTTGTGATCGCCAGGAGTAGACACACAGTGTGCTGCATGGGAGGCTTGGTCAAAATCTTGGCTGCTGCACGAGGATACCGTCCTGTCCTTGACCCATGGAAGAGCGCTGCTTTGTATTTAGCGGTGTCGTCATGTGAGAGACCAGTAATGCCGCGATGAGTCTCATTTGACCACACTCGTCGCGCGCCCAAGTCGCCAATGGCGAATGTACTTAGGAGTTGCTTCCATATTGAGGCTTCAGCTGAGAGCATGAGTGTCATAGTCTGGAACACATAGGCAGGACTGTGATCGCAGCTTGCCCTTCAGACAAACAACCTGAAGG
Organism: Parastagonospora avenae f. sp. tritici 18332-5; assembly: GCA_022559985.1. Lineage (NCBI taxonomy): Eukaryota > Fungi > Ascomycota > Dothideomycetes > Pleosporales > Phaeosphaeriaceae > Parastagonospora > Parastagonospora avenae. The sequence continues at coordinate 321,122 of JAFJTR010000020.1, forward strand.
GGTGTGCGATGGCTTCTTTGATCGCCCGATGTACATCTCGACTTCGAACTCTTCAGAATGTTGCATGAGGCGTGTGCTATCTAGAAGCTGATGTCAAGCTCTGCTGTTGGTGACAGCGCCACGTTTGGAGGGTGAGCAAGAAGGTCGAGGTATTGGGCGAACGCTTTGGGAAAGGTGCAATCGGTTCGTCGTAGAAATTGCGATGAGCCGAACGTACCTTTCCGCTCGAGCCTAGCCTGGAGCAGATTATCGACGACGGTTAATAATCAGGATCCTTCATTGTATTTGTAGTCCGAATTTGCTGTGCACAAGGTTAGGCTATCGCCTGATTTCCATCCAGATAGTCATATCATAAAAAAATCACACATTCTTTATTTAAACCATATACTCATGTAAGCATAAGAGAGTGTATGCGTGAATGTAAGACATGCTTCGCTACGAAATATACTGTGTGAACTATGCGCCATTTAGGAGTTACGCCAGCACGGTCAGATATGGCGCAAAGGATTTGCATCGTGTACTCTAGAATAGGCAGTACCTGTATCATCTGCTGAGATGATTATGAAACGAGCATCGAATTTCCCAAAGTTGATTCGGATCTTCGAGCAGTACCCAGGTGGACACATATTCATTACGCCCCTGATGACGCCAACATATGGTCAGATCATGTCAAAGGCGGCAGTGCTCAGTTCTTCCTGGTTTCCAATTGCGATCTGCTCGGCACGGGGCGCAAGCATTGGCACTCCGATACCGCCAAAGAAAGCGGGGGCGGGATTGGCCTGTGGTGAGGTTGACGTGGGAAGAATCATGGCAGAAAATGTTTGGTGGACAACACGTGAGAATTGCGCAATATGCGCTAGCTAGAACAGTCGTTGAGATTGTTGTGGTTGACGATACAAAAGGACTACGGCGCCAATCTACCCCTCTTGTCCCTCTTCAAGTCTTTCCAAAGCTACAAGAACTTGAATAACTCTAGCAAGGTAATTAAGAACCATCTCATAGACACCTCAGCATTCAAATTCACATATCAGCAAGGTATGGAGCTCTGTGCTGCTACCCCGCTACCCCTCATGTTTGCGCTGTTTGTATGGAGCTGACTTGCATCGCAGAAACATGTCTGACCGCTCCGAACCTCTCCGTCTTGGAAGCACGGCTCCCAACTTCAAGGCCGAGACTACCCAGGGCCCAATCGACTTCCACGAGTTCATTGGCGACAAATGGGTCGTTCTCTTCTCGCATCCTGAGGACTACACCCCTGTCTGCACCACCGAGCTTGGTGCGTTCGCAAAGCTCGAGCCCGAGTTCACCAAGCGTGGCGCAAAGCTCATCGGCCTGTCTGCCAACACGGTAGAGAGCCATGGCGGCTGGATCAAGGACATCGACGAGATCTCGGGCAGCAGCCTGAAGTTCCCCATCATCGGAGACAAGGAGAGGAAGGTTGCGTTGGCATACGACATGTGAGTTGCGACACTGCGCGTCTGTCCGAGACAAGTCTGACCCAGCACCCAGGATCGACCACCAGGATGCCACCAACGTCGACTCCAAGGGCATTGCCTTCACCATCCGTTCCGTCTTCATCATCGACCCCAAGAAGACGATCCGCTTGATCCTGTCTTATCCCGCCTCGACCGGCCGCAACACCGCCGAAGTCCTCCGCGTGCTCGACTCTCTGCAGACTGGCGACAAGCACCGCATCACGACCCCAATCAACTGGGTCCCCGGTGACGACGTCATTGTCCACCCCTCGGTCAAGAACGACGAGGCGAAGACTCTGTTCCCAGACTTCCGCATCGTCAAGCCCTACCTGAGGTTCACTCCTCTCCCCAAGGAGAAGACCAGCGCCAACGTTTAATCGCATAATACCCCCGGGTGAAGGTGAAGGCTGGACGCGGTACCGTGACAGGTACTGGTTGGACATGACGGTATCATACTTGGAATATGAGGTGACGCAACTGGAGGGATGGCTTGCTGATGTAGGTGTTTATGCTTCTGGAAGGAAGCAGAATGCCTCGAGGCCCATCTTGCTAGATGCTTAATATCCCCATGTCGGGGCTGAAACGTCCTAGTAGTAATGCAAAAATGACGACCATCACTGATGTCCGCTGCTGTGACGTTTGAATTTGAGTAATCTCGACTATCTGCGTGGAACATGCTAAGCAAATTATCATTGGGCCCAAGTCGCGACTATCTCTAGGATGCCCTATAGCGCGTACACCGTATAGTCTTGGTCGAAGACGGCCAGCAGGTCGACGCCGCAACAACCTTGGAAGAAGCACGCCGGCTACCCTCATATTTGTCATGGAATTCCGCGCCAGCTGAGAACGATAGCGGTTTCGAGAATAGGCTGCTGTCGACTCGTGAGGCTTCACAGCTCATGGAGCCGCATCTCCAATCTCATTCGCCCGTTGCGCGACTGCAATTAGCCCGGACCGTGCGCGGACGTTGTCCCAAGACGGGCGTTAAAGAGAGCAGCACGCACCCGTCCGAGGTTGTGCGACCTCTCTTCGAGTCCGAAAATCTGCACGTCACAGCTCTGGCGGATGCCATTTCGTTGTTCGCGTCGATGCTTGGCCTTCCCAACAGGAGACTAAAGTGACGAAAAACGAAAAGGACGAGTCGCAAAGCGTGTGCCTTTCGGAGCTGACATTCCGTGCGCTCCGTTCCGCCTCGTGGGCCGCCTCTACGCAGTGTCAGCCTGCCTCCCTTGCTATTCCTGTCACTGCCATAGCGTTGGACCCTACTGCGACTCTCATCTCAACGGCCTTCGACCAAAGACGTCTTGCTGTCGACCCTCCCAGGCTATCCCCGTCCGTTGGCAGCCCCTTGCATCGCGCCCAGCCCCCTAGCCGCTTTCGGACTGGACCAGAGCCTCTGCACCCACCTCATACCTCGCTTTCTGTCTGCACGCCGCGAGACCAAACGCCGTTGAGCACTGCTCTTTCCTTCTCTAACGCCTCCTACCGTACAGCCGGTCGCTGCTTCCCCGCTCGCTGGTGCGGAGCGCCTGCAGCCCTTCCAAGGTAAGGCTCGTGATTTTCTTACAAAGACCCCTCAATATCATCTCCCTGTCCTTCCGTCACCCGTCCCACCACCATCTCTGCCAGTAGTGTAGACGTTGCCGCAGTGTGTATCATCAGTGCGCGGACGCGCGAACCAAATTGCGTATTCGCCCGAAAAAATTGCCTGCTTTGATCCATCTCTTGTCCTACTTCGCTGCGCTGACGTGCTGCAAGCCCGTCCTCGTACAACATCACAGACGGTAGCACAGCAGCCGAGCTGTAAACATGGCTTTTCCACCTGACGCATATCGCTTGGTTCGTGGCCGAAACCTTGCAGCAAGAGCCTGCAATGGGACTTTCTCACAGCTCTCCTGGTCTGCGGCCGTTGAAAACTCAGGGACTGTGCCCTTTCAGTGTCCTTTTGCATTTTCGTATTTCTTTTTTCGATTTCGATGCTCGATTGGACCATAGAAGGCGCTGACAATGTCACTTCCGATAGGTCTATCTTATCCTGCGTGGAGCGCTAGTACTACACCTTTACACAACAGTCCCAGGCGTCCAAAAGCGTTCAAGTTGAAACGCGTCTTATTCACGAGCAGAAAGAGAACATCAATAGAATCACCGGAACTTCTGGCTTGCGGCCAACTTGAATCGCCTACGACTTCCAGCCCTAGCGAATCTCTTCGCTATTCCTGTTCGAGTACTGGTCCGACCCGTCCACCGAGAGCGAAGCACATTCCTATTGTCATTCCATCTTATGAGCCAGGCGTAGCACCAGCAAGCCCCTGTACGTCCATTGGCTTGAGTTCTTCGAGGACATCGACATTTGTTTCGAGCAATCGTCCCAGTCTTTCTGGTTTTCCACTGCCAAGCCCAAAGTCGGTCGGCGACTCCTCAAGCGTTAGATCCCGGCATGTGGAGATTTTGATACCTGATTGGGCTTTACCTATCCAAAGATTTTCAACTTCACCAATCGATCTCTCTTTCAGTAGTAGCTTGGAGGGCCAGAGTATTTCTGTGCCAGCGGAACGCTCCAGGGGCTTGGCGAGCATGGCCGAGCCAAGTACGAGCCGCAGTAATACCCTTGATTCGCAGACTTCTGCACCATCCGCATCCCAACTCTACGCTGGAGGATACAATTCAAGTGTAAATGGTAGTCAAACCAGCCTGCACCCACAAGATGGCCAAGACGACAGACCTCAAGCTTCCTCGGCGCGGACACTTGGCGCAGGGAACTCATCTTCGCCGGCGATAGCGGGTTTGGGCACTCCGACATCTTCGACCGCCGGTCTTTCAGGCTTGGTATGCAATGTCCATCGGACTACAGGACGCGAGCCACATCCTCTCGTTGGCGCAACCACCACTATCCTAGGCGATAAGCTATATGTGTTCGGCGGTAGGAGGCTCTCGCGGACGAGGCCGCAACTTACCTCGGACCTGTACGAGCTGGACCTGGTAAATCGACATTGGACAAAGGTCGATGCAAAGGGGGATATACCAAGCGCGCGTTATTTCCATAGTGTGTGTCCGCTCGGAGACACGAAACTGGTCTGTTATGGGGGAATGTCTCCCGCGAGTCCACAGTCAAACCAGGCAACAGCTGTGCTGCAAGGAACCCCAGCAGACGCGCAACCCGAGGTGGTGGTCATGTCAGACATACACATCTTTGACGCTCCCACTCGGACATGGATGCACGTAGCCTCGGACGAGGCTCCTCAAGGCCGTTATGCTCATTGCGCAACTATCCTGCCGTCATCAGCAGTATTCAGCTCTACAAGCGCTGCGGTTACCGCCATCCGGCACAACCCAAGCTCTGGTAACCCGAATCAAGGCTCGTTAGGAGTACAGCTGGAAGGCGATGGTGGCGCAGAGATGGTAGTCGTTGGTGGCCAGGACAGCGCGAATCATTACATTGAGCAGGTCAGCGTTTTCAACCTCCGAAGTCTGAAGTGGACGGAGACAAGTACACTCGGTAGGAGTTGTGGAGCCTACAGGAGTGTTGTCGCTCCCCTTACTAGCATAGATCCAAACGACATAGGTGCCGGACCAAGGCAGAGCAGTGAGCCCCGGACGCCTGATGGCAACAGCTCAAGAGCCAACGGACAGTCATCGATGCTCATTTACTCGAACTATAACTTTCTGGACGTCAAGCTCGAACTGCAAGTACGGCACCCTGATGGCACATTGTCGGAGAAGCCTATGCAAGGCAATTTTTCGCCACCCGGTCTGCGATTTCCAAACGGAGGCGTCATAAATAATCACTTCGTTGTCAGTGGTACATTCTTGACATCTTCGAAACAAGAGTATGCGCTGTGGGCTCTGGACTTGAGGACACTAAGTTGGGGTCGCATAGAAGCTGGTGGCAACATCTTCAGCCAGGGAAGCTGGAATCGAGGGGTCTTATGGAATCGCCGCAACAGCTTTGTCATCCTCGGCAATCGCAAGCGAAGTCTAGTGGAAGATTACAACCACCGCCGAATCAACTTTTCGAACATGTGCGTGGTCGAACTAGAAGCTTTTGGGCTCTATGACAATCCTCGAAAGGTGACTCCCAACTCGGCTTTTCGGTCTGTCAGTTCTCCACCACAACATGATCGCTTGGACTTGTTAGCAGGCGGACGGACGTTGTCAGCTGTGGCGACCGAGCTTGGTCAGATGGCATTGGGCATGCGAGAGTTTGCCGACATGGACTTCCTTGCCATACATGGCGAGCGCATACCCGTCAACTCACATATCATCGCGCGTCGTTGGGGTCCATACTTCAATCAACTTCTCCGTGAGAGCACTCGCAGCGAAGAAAAGGAGAGTGCAGATGCAGCCACATTACGTCCTACTGCACAAATGCATCCTTCGCGAAACTCGAGTATAACCATCACGCCATCGATAAGGACAAATTACTCGGCCGCTACAACGCTCACCGCAAATACCATCACGCCATCCGAAGCAACAGCTGTTTCCTCCACATCCTTTTCGTCGTTGAGTCCACCAGATCCATCATCACAACCTCCTTCCCAAAGACCACGAACGCTGTATTTGCCGCATACCCATCTTACACTACAAGCGCTTATCCACTTTCTTTACACATCAGCTCTACCATCACAAAACTCGCAGCTCTGCACACCTCAGATACTCTGCTCCTTACTGCAACTTGCACGACCTTATCATATCGATGGACTTCTCGAGGCCATCATTGAGCGACTCCACGTTCTATTAGATAACAGGAACACTGCCGCGATTTTCAACGCTGCAGCCATGGCAGCCGGTGGTGGCTCGGGCATCGCTTTCCTCGGCGTCAACGGTGTGTCTGCGCCAAACGGCACTTCAAACGGTCTCCACGATCCATCATCCAGCTCTGTTGGTGGGAACAGAAACTCTGGAGGCGATCTAGAGCGCAGTCTTGATGCCGGGCTGCGCTCACTGCGGCTCAATACCGATGTCGACCGCGTTCAGGATGATGAAGTGAGTTCCGCGGTATCAGAAACGACATCTGCTTCCGCTTCCGACAGTGGCTATGGTGATGGCAGTGGCATATCTGACCGAGAGGTTTGGAGCGGCGAAATGAGCGCCGTTGTAGGACTACAAAAACGAGGCTTGAGGGGCCTCATGGAGGGAAGACGGATTCGGGAGATGGGAAGAGGGGGGAGGGATAGGAGTAGAGACGAAGGTAGTGTTGATGGTGTAGGCTTGGGACTGCAGGGCACTTGAAGAAGAGAAAGAGGAAGAATGACAGTTCACATAGCGAGGCGGAGTTGCTGGCGTCGTACGACCTTATCCTTTCGTTTATTATACTTCTCTTCTGTCGATATGTTAAGTAGATTCTGAGGGTACCATATGTGTTGAGCTGCTTGGAGGAAAGGCGGATGTGTGTATGAGAAATTTATTCCTTCTTGGTACTTGACTGCTACTTTGCTACCAACCCCAGACGTTCTTCTAACTCTCTCATGCCTCGCATAGTCTTCGCGTATGCAGGCTTCTTCCATCCCCTCATCTCCGCGGCTCCAACGTCGTCCATGAACTTCTTTCGAGCGGCACCGATACCAGCTGCGAAAGCACACCAAGGCGAATACTCTGAAGCCTCTTCCCAGGCACTGGTGCAGCAAGCCCGCGTAACTTTATCACCAAGAAAAGCGCACAGGCACTGGATCGTGCGCAAAGCCAACTGAAACATGTTTCTCTTCCCTCAGGATAAACCGTAATATCCGGTCCATCCAACACGGTGTTTCACTCATCTCCACTCCGCCGCCCTCGCCGCTCTCTCGGGTCTCCGCGGCTCGTACGGCGGCGGCGCAGCTTCTGTCGTGGGCGAGGTGTACATCGCTGGCGCACTGTAGTTTTCCCAAGGCGCGTTGGCTTTGGGGCGTTGTTGCATGCTCGCGCGTATTTTTGAGGCTTTGCTTCTGCGCGAGCGGACGTAGAGGAGGGAAAGGATTGCGCTGACGATGATGCCGATCGCGATGATGATGATGAGGATGGCGAGGCGGTGGTAACTACATGATGCGTCGTAGTATGTGCAGTCTGCGTCGCGTTTGTGAAGGGATTTGAGGATGGCGTTGACATTTGGGTGTGTGAGGGTATTGAGAGGAGCCATTGTAGATGCGAAGTTGGATATATGATGCTACTGGATTGTAGTGGTAGTATGTTGTGGTAGTAGTAGGGACTTCGTGTAACTCAAGAGAAAGAAAAGAAAACAGCCGTCATCACGATAGATATCCTCATCCTTCCAAAAGCTGCGCCTTGCTTTTGCTTCCTGTCCTGCCCGCCTGTGCCTCGCGCAGCGCAGTGTAGTGCAGCTCTACAGAAGTGCCGCAGACACTGCACTGCCCTGGTCTGGTCGCCTTGCGAGGCAGCCTGACGCCGTGCCGCACACTTGCTGGAAGTTATGCCTCAGCGGCACGAAAAAGGCGCCTAACATGTCGTTGAATATGATCAATTGGATCACAGGACCGCGCAGCGCGAAACCGTGGCATGTTGGTGGTGTATAAAGACGAGCTGCACATGCTGTTGGCGGTCAAGACACCAGAGGATCAGAGGCACGAGGCTCTCCACATTTCGGGCGATAGGTATCATAAGGCCGACAGTCAGCTGGATAATTACAGAGCTCCAAGCTCGTGATCAGTGCGATGCGCAGTATCTCTAAAGTCTCGTAATACCAACAACGTTGTTAATGGGGTGTCTGCGAGATCCATGTTGGTGTGTGTTTGAGTTCCGTGGGGTGAGCGCTTCATGCAACACAACCGCGCCTCAGTTCCATGTGCGGCGCCTCCGCCTTGCGAAGGTTGTAAACAGGACTCTAAATTGTGGTTCTGTTGTTCCGAACTCGCCCTGGGCGGCAGAGGTATGTCGACGCAGATGTGAAATGTGTTGTTTTGTTGGTTGGTGCATCGTTGCGTTCAAGAGCGAGTGGTGTCCCAAGTTCACCTTCCCCACGGCCATGCCCTTGGAACGATCCTTCCTGCCGGGCTGATCAAAGCGAACGCTAAGCAATGGCTGGTTCTGATTGGGAGTTTATCGTCATTTCTTGAGCCCTCTCAGTTCACTCGGACGGATACATATACCGGTATGCTTTAAATTTCGGGCAAACATTGCATATGCACAGCACAGGCATGTGTTTTGATTGCGCTCACCACGTTCCGTGCCGCAAAGGTGCTCGAAAGTCTCGCTTGAAGTGAAAATGGAGATCTTTTCCTTGCCAAAGGCCCATAAATATTCGGACCGCGGGAGACAGGTGTCCAAGTGTTTTGTGTTAAGTGGCGGTCCGCCGACTTGCCATGATTCATATCCACAAGGCACCCCATGCTCTTGGAGCTAAAGCAATGCACTTGTGCGGGTCCTGACTTTTTGGTTCATGATCTTAGCTGCTAAAAATTACTCCAAGAACTGGTTGGAGAGGCTTCATCATACTGCTCGTCATAGGAGTGCTGAAATGATGTGCGCTAGACACCTAAGTATGCATCGTGGACTGTGCTACCTAGGACTGGAAGCATGTTCAGCGCTTTGCGTCAACTATGAGAGCCGATCCTTGTGCCGACCAGTCACCAAGCAGTCGGGGCAGAATTCCTTTTGATTTCGGAGAATCGGAGGTAGGCTGACGATACATACCAATTCAACGCTCGTTTCGCCGTACCATACGTCCGGTTCAGCTGGGATGTTCGAAGCCACTGCCGGGAACGTCTCGCAGGTTGACCCTTATGCCCTGAGCCCCCAGCAGCGCAACGTGGCAGCCACATGTATTGTGTGGTTGCACAATTCGCGAGAGTTCACAAACTCCCTCATGATAATGTGAAAGCTGACTAAGGAGTCATTACACAATTATCGTCACATCACCTGAATCGACTGCACGCAAGGCACACCGCCAAGCTATGGAATGAGACGTCTGCTGTATGGCCGAAAGGATGTGTTCAAAGTCAATGTCGAGATCCGAGGAGCCGACGAGTCCTGGGAGGAAGTGATATGCTCTTTGCTGGCTTGGCCTGATGACTGCCAAACCTATTTCTCAGAGCATTTGAGGGGTCAAACGATTAGTACAATCGGCAGTCAGCGGCCGCGGTGAAGAGGTCTTGCAACCACCAGTCATCTTCCGCATCCATTGTACAGAGTTCAAACGTCGTGGGAAGAAACTGTGCCGAAGTAAGATGACCATGTGGGTAGCCCAAATAGGGCAAGTTTTCGGCTTGGATCGCGAATCACCGTGGGGCACCGCCGATCTCGACCGAACACCCCTTCCAACACACCTGCACCTTACCGCAAGGACGATAATGCTCAGGGTTGCACTACATACGCCAGCTCACCATAGTGCATATATGTCAGGAACCATCGGTGGCTTATTGCAGACGGCGCAAGGCGAGTGTCTAGCAGCTTCATTCTTACCTGTTGAGCCGTCGAACCTCTACACGACTCGGGCATAAGCACCGGCTTCACGTTAGCTAGCATCCGTTGCAAGGAAGTCCCTTCTGAGCGAACCAAGACAAACAGTCAATATCAAAACAGGTGGAGATGGTCGACGAAAATTGCGTCTCTAGGCATGGTGTACCTGGGTAAGCATCGAAGTCCTGGGGCTGATCAATCGCGATTGTAACAGAATCCACCATTAAGAGCACCACATATGCTTTGCACCGTCGCTCGCGTTACGGATAACTTTCCAATCCAATGGCTCCAGTTACTGATGCGCCACGAATAACGACATCACTATGGTCCTCCGGCGTGCTCGGGACGAGGGTCGTACTACAGATGCCGCCACCAATGCCACGCCAGTTTCGTGACGCCAACCAAAACTCTATTGGGGTGAGAAACAGACCATCCACCTCGGGCCCGCATGATGCCTTACCTAGTCGTCGGCATCTTTCGAGGACGCGGCCAGTTTGCGTGCACGGTGATGCCCGTCGTGATGTGCCGTGACCCTCTACCAATGATGAAGGCAGGACTAGCGAAGCAAAGGCTTTGATTTGACGTCGATATTCTGCTACACCTCGCGGTTCGGCGCCGGACAAGCCGCATCTGCCATCCCTGCATATCCCAGGGCGGCCGGAGTCTTGTTATTTCCCTGTGGTTACATGACTTCGTGCCGCTGATCTACCGCACTTGTGGTTCTCCTCTTCTCCAGGCCTACATGTTTACATGTCTCTTCTTCCCCTTCAGGCAGACGGCACTCCACCATGAGGCTGCCCCCAGTCGATGTCATACTGTCATGGCCGACACCGAATTACGAGAATCCCAAAACTAGAGGCCCTGCTTTGGCCATTGTCAACTATACATTAGCTGCAGTTACGATCATAACCGTCCTCCTCCGACTCTATACGCGCGTGTTCATCAAGAGGTGGTTTGGACTCGACGATGTCTTCATTATCCTAGCCCTGGTAATAATAAACATCAAGCTGGAAAACTCCTAAATTAACGTTCAATAGATCTTCACGCTTGGTTTGACGGCTGTCGTCCTCCTCGCAAATCAGAAATATGGCTGGGTAAGGACTCGATCCATGGAACATTATAGAAGGCGAGAGCTAATCCTGCGCCCACAGGATAGACATGTTTACGACATACCTTTCAATTTAATCGAGCCAGCTTCCAAAATCGCCATGACTGCCAAGATTGTCTTCACATGCGCAGCAACCTTTACCAGACTGTCGTTACACTGTTTCTACTACCGACTAGTCACGGACACAGGCAAAACATGGTTCAGGTGGCTCATACACGCAAACGTCGCCTACACCCTTGGAATCTTCATTTCGTATCCTTTCATTGCAATCTTTCTGTGTGTTCCCGTAAGGGCGTATTGGATACCTGGCGGCGTCCCAGGAGCGTACTGCTTGGACGAAGGAGTTGCTACTCTCATATGTGGCATCGTAAGTTGTGTGGCTGACTTCATCACAACCATCACTCCTATGCCATTAGTAATGGGCGTAAGTAAATGGTCACGCTGGTAATGTGATCAGATCTGACTTCATACAGTTGCGCATGCCTCGTCGGCAGCGTCTCGCCGTAGGATTCCTATTCGGCCTGGGAATCATCGTCACCATTGCTGGCATTATTCGAACCTGGTACATTTATCGGAGCCTGTTCAATGAGTGGGATCAAACCTGGTACTCGTACCCGTTATGGATTGCTGCAGCCGTTGAGATTGATCTTGGAGTGGTAAGACAACCATTCTCGAAATTGAGATGTGAAATTGACATGTTTGTCAGATATGTGCATCGGCGCCAGTACTTCGGCCATTGCTATCAAAAATACCTTTCCATCTTTCTGAAACCCTCTCCCGCAGCAAATCTTCCCACAAATCCACCGGACCCTCGTCGAAGGACAACTCTGCTTCTTCAAAACGAAGAGCAGACACAATACAAGGAGCTCCGGAATTGGCGAAGGATCGGGGCAGAAGTTACGAATTGAAGGAGTGGGATGACCTGGAACACGGGACCACTTTGAACGATACTACACGTGGGAGCCAGGAGCGTATACTGGAAGACGGCGATTCAGCGAGCGGGAAGAGTGGAAAATCATCCCACGAGATTCGTAAGGAGGGCAGTCACGACAGTGTCAGGAAGAACGACATGACTATCACAAAGACGTCGGAGATTCAGCTTCACGTAAGCCCCGCGAACGACGGATCCTCGAGACCAATAATGCGATACCCCACTCCGCGCAGAGATACGCCATAGTACATTGCATCATGGGCTTTCTATCCGGCAACCGCAATGCTGAATCAGTGCATCTCAAAAGTTTGCACGTTATGTACGATTTACGAATTTTGTTCGCTCGGCGCCGGTATCGTTGGGCTTCTTGTTTCTCCATCTATGATACCATTTCCGTTTACCATAGGATCACGGTCGCAAAAAGAATATAGCATAGAGTTAGGCAACAGGTATATCACTCGGGAAGTGACAGCATGGGACATGGGAGTTTAACCTTCGATAATACAAACACAAGATTACTTTGCAACAACAGCAGTGCCCCGAGTGAAGGCTTAGCAGGTCTATATTATCTAACATTGAGCCTAAACTCCGACCAGGAGCTTCAGGAGACATTTTACGAAAGGGCGTATCATACGTCAGCGAAGGGGGCAATCGATAGTGGCTGTGTTCATCATTGTAACGTTCCACAGGCGGAAATAGCACCCATGCCTGCGGGAAGACGGTTGCGCTAGTAGCGAATTCAGCTAGCATGCATGTCTATTAATCCAACGGTGATCGCGGTGTACATCTACCGCTCTGCCCCACTCCGATTTACCATGGCCCGTTCTCGGAAATACGCCGGTGCGCTCGTGTTGGAGATCATGTTCAAAAGTTCGTGGTTGGTGCAATACTCGCCTGCTTGTCGACACTCAGGCAGACCAGTTGACCGTCAGAGGGTCTGAAATCAATCTACTTCTATACATCGACAAGGCTTGATCTGGTTTCGTCTGGAAGAAATAAGAGTCGCAGGGCTTCCTGGCATGAAAAAGGAGGAGTACAATCTGCTACAATGATAAAAAACTGCTACTGTTGGGAGGCTCACTAGTGAAAGGAAATAACGATAACTATGAATGCATTCTGTACGATTGGTGTTGACTTGATTGATACTACTACGTGAGGGTGCTACAGAGGTGTATCTGATCTGAGACGAGTAGAGCCGAAATAGGATCGAGTCGGCTGTTTGAGCATCGTTGAGCAGCTGACGCACTTACCGATACTCACGATCCGACAGCTACTGTGAAAATGGAAAAAGTTCTTAAGGGGGCTTCATGATCCAGTATAAGTGTCCTGTATGTTTTCCTTCTACAGAGCTAGTTGTGCGTTCCAAGCATTGTTCCTGTCAAATGATAGTGTCTTCATTTGCTTGCAAACCCTCTTCCGCTCAGCCATCGATATCCATCGCTTCACCTCCGCCAGCACCATTGTCCTTCATCGCCTTTTTCCCGTACTGCTTCTTCGCCTTGCCACAACCCAGTCCCTCTGGCACGTTCTCCTGCATCTCAAGGACCCAAACCCCAGTCTTATGAATTGGGTCCCATTTGCGCGCCATCCGCACCGTCTCCAGGCGTTCAACAAGCCTCGGCCTCATGTCCTGCTCATGCTCCTTCAAAAACTCCAGCCTGTGGATCAGGTTGATTACCATGATGCAGACGGTTATGTTCTCGCTGTAAAAGGTCTGGCCTTGCTTGTTGTAGTTCTCCTTCAGTGTCGCGAGGTTCTCGCGGAGATCGTCGACGTACTCACGCGTGACCGGGACCCGTTCGCGGTTGATATGAATTGCGGCTAGGCGGTGTTTGAAGTCGAGATCGAAAGGTATGCCTGGGTGGATGAGCTGGATAGCATCACGGTAGACCATGTGCGTCATGTACTCCGTCAGTTTCTGGGTCTCGGAACGCTTCTTCGGCCATCCAGGGTGATCGGGAGAGCTGTTCATGATGCGGACTATTTGCTTGAAGTGGCGTGGATAGAACTTTGAGTAGGGAGAGGGGTATTATAAGTACTCTGCAGGAGCCGCCGTGCGAACGGCCGCGTTCTGCCTGCACTTTGGTGCGCGACTTTTGCACTCACCTTTACCTAGGCTTGGAGCGCTACGGACACCAGGATTCCTAAGAGCGATATTTGTGCCTAACTTATTCACCAGGGTGCTACTGCGGTACGGAAAGTCTAGCTTCAAGCTTCTCTATCTGTACAATTTTTGTAGAGCGCTAGTTGCCACCAGTTCACTTTCGTCAAATGTTGCCGAACATCTGTAGCTATCCACGCCTTGTCCTCATCCTAATAGCAGCATGGCACATCCGTAGACATCGACTTCCTTGGTATCTGACCCACCATGTTTGCTGGTATGAGGCAGAGCGCTCTCCCACCAGACTCCGCAACAATCAATTAAGTGGGTCCAGAGAGGCCATGTTTGATTTGATTGATTACCTGTTTAGGCCTAGTAGTTACCCGTAGAGGTTTAGATCCTACCTAGATAGGTAAGTGGGTCTTTATAAGAGGCATATTTGATTTGTTTGTTGCGGACTGTGTCTCCCACAGATCACTTCCGATGGTTTCAATCGACCTCGAGATCCCTCTCGATTGGCCAACAAGCTCAATGCTCGAGACATGGGCAGCAATAGGCCTCAGAGCTACCAGTGTGAACAGTATACGCTTAATAGCATTCATGTCGTCGTCCCTAAGCACAATGTGCTTGTACAAAATCGGCTCAGCGATAGAGCGATGATACTTTGACGTCTTCAAGAAGCTGTTCAAACTCGGTCCGTCAAGGAAGCCGCAGATTTGAGCGTCGAGTTCCGTTGGAAGAGAACCGAAAGACATTGTCGGTTGCGGTGAGTTGATCGGAGGGTTGCGATGTTGCAAGTTGAGGTGACGAAGGACAAGTAGAGATGAGGATGGGGAGATGAAAGTAGGAGCATTTTGCATGCACATTCTATACACAAGAGGCGAGTGTGCAACGCCGGAGTAGCGACAATGGCCCCAGGCAACGAAGAAATGGTGAATTGATCGAAAGCAAAAGGCGCTAATCTGGCCCTTGACAGGCCATGAACTCACTGTAGAATCTTGAAGTTACGTATATAACGTTATGGCAGGACGCCAAGGCGACGAACGGGGTAAGAGCGATAGTCATTGTGAAGGTACACCACACCTTCTTCTGCAGAAGGAGGCGGATCGAAGTTGATTGATGCCCATACGATTTGGGAACAATAGCTGCTCATATATCCTCAAGTAGGTGTTTGCTGATGATTGGTGTAGCAAACCAACAGATGCAGGAAAAAGTATTGACAGAGAGCCATCAGTATTGCAATTTCGTGGCACATCGGCTATACCGAGAAAGTTTGACTTGCCATGAGCTCTAGATTATTGTGTTATCACAAGTGAACATTGCGACGCTACTACCTCGGCCCTTGACATAAGTCTCAATAATCTCATGAGGCTAAGCCAATCCGATTCTCGTTGGAGAATCGAGGGAATTCAAATCCAGGACCCACAAGGTACTCCAGTGGCATCTCATCGCTACTGCTGGCACGACCATAGACGCGGAAAGACACACCTCGAGCTGCATGCTTCTGTATACAGGATTTGAGCTTATCAAGTATCGTAGGGCCCATTGTCATGGCCTCAAGCCCACCGTTTGCTGTTTGATGTTGGAGCATATTGATCTCAAGCGTGATGGACTCAAGATCGATAGATGGAGCGGGATTGAGCAGGTACTGCTGCCAGATTTCCACACCATCGTCTCCATCATCCGAAATCAGCCGCTTCGGAATGAGATCCTGAGGGCTTCGGACGACTACATCGAGTTGTTTCAGGTTGCACGGAAGTATGAGTCGCTCGTCGAAATCGGGGGGTACATGTCCGACATCGTACAGTACCTCTGCATCGACGCGAATCTTGCGTAGCTTAGACAATGCCTTTAGAGAATCTAGGGGTCGCAGAAGTCTGCCGGGCTTTCCTCCCATGTTGATACACTCGAAGATCTCGAGACTTGGGAGGTTTTCCTCCATCAACATCGACAGTCTGCTGTAAAGCCAGTGTCTCCAGTTGTACGTTATCCCTCGAAGGTTGTCCAGGCTCAGGACGGCGAGCTTACTGTTCTTAATGCCACAAATCAGCGATTCCACAGCCAATGGATTGATCGTAACATTCTGGAGCTTCAGCACGCGTAGCGTATCCGAAGTGTGGAAATTTGGGGCTGCAAAGTATCCCTGAACACGTAGATTTTGAATGGAGAGTTCCTGAGCAAGGATTTGAACGCTTAGCAAAAGGCCAGGCCTATCTTGCAGTCCTCCACAACAGAAATGGACGCGCTTGAACCGCCCGAAAGGTACTGGCCTATGATCAGGAGGTTCTGATTTTCGGAGGGCAGTCAGTGATGTCTTCACTAAAGGAGAGGCAAGAATCTCGCGTGTGATGTTCAAGTAGTAGGGCGCAGGCAAAAAGAGATCCACGGCCTTGATGTTAACTGCCCATGAGAGAATCAGAGCAAGAGCTGTATCCACAGACGGTTCGGGAGAAACGTAGGATCCACTATGAGAGTACAAGACCCCCCCAAGAAGCTCCAATCGCGTTTCTGCACCTAAGCGGGGAACTTCCTTGACAGCGGTCTCAATGGACTGAACTTGCCGCCAGAGGTCCTTCGCTAACTTGTTGCGTCCATGAATCCATCGCTCGCCAATGTTGACTGTGCGTGGAGTCTCCGAGAGCGTAAAGCTTTCAATGTGCTTCGCCAAATCTGTTCTGCTCAGTAAGGTCAGGAGTAGTTGCTTCATCGGAACTTCCTCAGCCGCTTGAAACTTGAGGTCTCGATACAAGACAGGCTCCACTAGTCCTCGATAGTACTTTGACACACATGACAAGGAGCTCAGAGCTTTGCGGTCATCAGAGGCACCGAGAAATTCGATGATGATATCATCAACTTCTGTTGGTAGAGCGCTCAATGACATGTCTGTTTAGCTGATTGTATGTAGAAAATATGCTGATGGACAGTCGACAACCTGTTGGGTTTAGATCTGATTGAACAAATTTGCAGTGGTAGCTAGGATGAGCGTTTATTTAACGGAGTAGGTTATGATATGAACGTAGGCTCGAAGGGTGACAGAGCTGATTCACGAAAAGTCGATTTCGATGTGCAGATATAGTGCACAAATTGGAAGAGAAGTTCTCTCGGATCGCTACAGGTATCGGCCTTTAGAAGCTCTTTCGCAGATTTCTCGTGAGGTGTAGTCACAATGTCATTTTCAGCATTGTAATGAGACAGTTTGCAGCGAAGAAGACTTCTGGTCGCGATTTCGGGATTTCGAATAGTGCACTGTCTGCCGAGTGAAATAAAATGACATGGTGCATATGTTAGGTGGACGTCGTTGTGAAGAGGTGAAGTTCGGATGTAGTCGGCTTTACCGGTAGGGGTAGCGCGATGACGCACCTTCCCCACGATACACCATGGCGCAACGCGACAGCTCCTCGTTCGGCACGATCTAGCTTGGAACCAACATCGCAGACATGGGTCAAGGATCTTCGTCAGAGCATGCTCACTTAACTTCTGGTAATTCTCACCCTATCTCATCGCTTGTGCTGAGCTCTGTTCATTTACCTACCATGCTAAGACTAGGCAGAACAGATCAGCTCACTGCTTGCACAGCGCTTCGCGCAGAAGAGTTTCTCCCCACTCGAGCTATACTGCTTCAATTCGGTCTTCCGTTCGCTCGCAGATACTGAATCTGGAGTTACGTACTGGAGTGAGGCAACATTATGTCGCTTTCTCGAACTTCCCGATGCGCTGGGTGTGGGCTCGGTCGTCTTTCAGATGGCCAGCTATCTAGGGGCATTTCCCTTGCCGAGCCAAGCTCCCGCTATCCTTACGTATGAGGCTATGCTCAAGGTTATCACTATAATGAGTGAACGATTTGGTGTTGTGCTGAAGAAGAGAAGTAAAGAGCTGTGGTTGAGAGAGCTATACCGAAGCCTGGCTATATACGACAAAGGCGTACGATCGGAGATTCAAGAAAAAGAGAAAGAGACCGCAGATAAGAGGCAAGGAGAAATGGCCACGACAAGCAGTAGTCTCGGCTTCGCAATTGATGCGCCAGACGATGGCGATGAGGGAGACGATCAGGAAGACGACGAGCTTGTACTCGCAGCTCTAGAATCCATGGATGCCACAGAGGTTTTTAAGCACGGCGAACAGTCGAATGTACATCACTCAATAATACCGACGGACAACCTTCTCAAGCTTGTGGAGTTGTTACTGCTCATTGCGCCCATCGATCCGCAGCAGAGTATCTCTAGCCTCTCTCCTGACTTGACAAAGGGCCGAGTTGAGGAGCTACGACGAGCAGCAAACGTAATAATGTCATCTTTTGGTGCAGAAACCCACCCTGGCGTCACGTACAACACCTTCAATACGGTTGTCTCCCTATGCATGCCGCATCTCTTCAACGGCTTACACCCACTTTTCGAGCACTTCCTATTCGCAAAAGACTTTGACCTATCAAAGCGCAAAAGTGGATCTACATCTCCAACGGCGGAGACAAAGTCAGTGATACCACTCCCGAAGCCCGTCACTGAGCCTGAGCCACTCCTTCGAGACCCAGGCGAGATTCTTAATCTCACCATAATCAGCCAGCTTTCGTTCTTCATCGATGGCAACCAACTCTTCCGGCGGCTCCGACCCTTATATAGAGGCAACCAACATGGCTTCAGCATGGGCTCTTTCGAGAAGCAAGTCTTCAATTGGCGTGCTCCAACCATACTCCTCGTAAAAGGCCGTCTCCTGCCAGCAAAAGCATCGAGTACGCGCGAACGTGCTCTCGAAGATCTCCTACCTCCTAAGCGCTATGCAAACAGCATTCCCGAGACCGCCACAAACCAGTCACTCGTCTACGGTGGCTTCATTCCGTCGCAATGGAAGAACACTGGCAAGACATGCTTCGGCGACGCAGACACCAAGCTCTTCCAGTTGTCGCCAACTCACGATGTCTTCTCACCTTCGCAGTACGCGGATAACTACGTCTACTTCAACAAATCTCCCTCACATCCACCTGGTCTTGGTTTTGGGACGAAAATACCGCTTCAGTCATCGGCGCATTCGCACTCGCACGAGACATTCAAACCTGGCATCGTGTCGCTGCATCTCGACGATGCGCTTGAGTTCGGCATCTTCACACATATCTCTGGAGGTGGTGGAACATTCCATTCGAGTAGGTTGCCGTGTCGGAAAGGCAAGGACTGGCAAGATCGCTTTGAGATTGAAGAGATTGAAGTCTGGGGCTGTGGTGGCGATGAGGTCGCTGAAGCGCAGAGAAAAGAGTGGGCGTGGCAGGAGAGGGAAGCGGAGGCTAGGAGAAGGATTAATTTGGGTACGGGGGACGTCGAGTTGGACAGGGAGTTATTGAAGATGGCTGGGATTATTGGCGGCGGTCAATCTGGGGGTAGCATGGGCTAAAAGCATTGGAGAACTGGAGATAGACTATGCAATAATATCGCTTGAGAGGCACAAGTCGTGCTACTATGAGTCTTATGCCCTCATTCTTGTACGCTTCGTGCGAACGCTTTGATGAAACCTCTGTGTGAATTGATGTAATTTCCCAAACGCCGAAGATGCTGGGTATGCATACATATTTTACAATTCTGCGCCCCGCTTGCTCTCCTTCACCAAATCCGATCCGAAACCATCTCGTATGCCCTCGGTCGTTGGTATTTGTCGTCTATCCTTGCCTAGCTATTGTTAGCACTCATCTTTACACCATCTTGCTGACTCATTCCTACCTCTGCTTATGCTTCGGGTTCTTGCTACAGATGATATACACATATCGGCCCTTCTTCCTCCTCACACTCTTGCACCCATCGCACAGTTTCTTGACTGAGCTCCTCACCTTCATGCCTCGCGACTGTTGCGCCTTTTGTAATCGCAGGCCATTAAAGCATGCTGTGAGGTCTTCGAGTGGCTGTGCGCGGGCCTGGCGCAGGCTCGGTCGTAGTAGGGTGTTGCAGGCGCATGTTGGCGTGTGGATGTGGCGTTGTCGTAGGAAAGTGCGCGAAGGCGAGAAGAACATACGACGAAGGGGTAGTAGAAGAGACCGTGGGAGCATTTTAGCAGGTTTGTCGGGGCGTACAATGGTGATTTGGGTGTTAATGGTGGTGATGGTGGTGGAGTTCGAGGAAATATCTGCCAAGAAAAGCACGTGCCCTCCGCGGTCTTTCCTTTATGTGGTTGGTCTCTTTGAGGAACACATGCGACCGTCGCAAGGAGCGTTCGCTACATCAAACAAATAGAATAGGTCGCTGATGAATGTACCGAAAGCGTCTCTTACAAGGGTACAAAATGTACACCACAATGTTTCCTCGCACATTTGGTCGACCTTGCGAGTCTCGTACAAGGTTTTGGTCGACCTCGGATAAACTTCCTGGACCTCTGCCCCAATTTTATGCATGGCTAGATATGAACTTGCGGTTATCATCGAATCGCAGGTCAGAGCGTCAGAGCCATAGGTCAGAATGTCAGAAACGCTAGTAGGAGACGGTGTCCAGGTTGCGAAGGCCCCCGCATGCAGTAACGCCCGGCTGTGCCCCAAGCTATGGTACGCCCGACGTCATGGGTATAAGAAGTGCATGCCATTACCTTAACTTTCCGTGACTATCAACACGTACACGAAATGGGGAAGTCACCGTATGATTGGATGAATGGCTTGGGAGAGTGGGCTGAGTGGCTTGCAAGTAGGCCAAATGTTGCGAAGAAGGACGATGCATTGAGATTTGGCATCCTTGGTGCAGCAAACATTGCGTATGTGCTTCTAAAGCCGTGAAGCAGAATTCGTAGAAACAAGCTAACTAGCATACGTAGTCTGACAGCGCTGATCCAACCGGCACGGTCCCATCCTGAAGTCATCATTGCTGCTGTTGCGGCCAGAGATGGGAAGAAGGCGCAAGCATATGCGAAGAAATACGGCATTCCAAGTGTGCACAAAAGCTACGATGGCAAGTGCTACCTCGCTGTCAGTACTACTAAAACTAACACGGTCCGCCAGATCTCATCAATGACCCCTCTATCGATTGCATCTACAACCCTCTCCCCAATGGATTGCACTACGAATGGACCTTGAAAGCGCTCAAAGCCGGAAAAAACGTCCTCCTCGAGAAGCCTGCAACCTCTAATGCCGAAGAAGCGCGGTCACTCTTCCACCATTCTGTTCTCTCTTCACCCAATGCCCCGATCCTGCTGGAAGCCCGACACTACCAGTTCCACCCAGCATGGCACACATTCCTTTCCCTCTTTGACCCCAAAGATGTAGAATCAGCAGACGCCACCACAGCGCTGCCAGGCGGCATGTTCTCTCACGACGACATCCGCTTCAAATACCACCTCGCCGGCGGCACCCTGATGGATCTGGGCACGTACAACCTCAGCGCCCTGCGCGCCATCTTCGCCTCCGACCCATCATCCGTGGTATCCGCATCTCCCCGCCTCATGTCCCCTCCCCACGACAGCAAGTGCGATCGCGCCATGCTCGCAACCTACGCCTTCCCCAACGGCGGCACAGCAACTCTCCTAGCCGATCTCGACGCCCGTGTGACCAAAAGCAGCGGCACATGGTGGTCCTGGCTCTTCGACACATGGCCCAACTACACAGCGAAGGGAATGCCGCCAGTATGCAGCGTCGTGCTACGGCCCAAGCACGGCGTCGAAGAAAACCTAAACATTACTACGCAGAAAACTATCACGATGAATAATTTTATGGGCCCGCATATCTGGCATAGAATCGATATCCAGACGACGACAACGTATCGCGATGCGAAGGATAAGGTTGTCAGGACGGAGAAACACACGGAGACTAAGAAGCAGTATGTTTGGCCTGAAGGGCAAGGCCCGGGAGAGGACTGGTGGCCGACGTATCGGTATATGATGGAGGGGTTTGTGGATAGGGTCAAGGGGAGGAAGAGTAGGGCGTGGGTCGACGGCGAGGACTCAGTTAGACAGATGGAGAGTATTGACCAGACATATGAAAAGGCTGGCATGGCTGTCAGGCCGACGAGCAAGAGTCTTGAATGAAGAGTGGATATCGGATGGAGTTGATTTGGCGAAAGGCAGAATTTGAACATTTACACCGATTCTTAACTTACAACTGTATCCATATCCCTGTATTCATATTTGTTATCGGTGACATTGTTGCATTGCTTGGAGCGTCGGGCTATAGGGTTCAATAGATCGCACCGGGGCAGCTTCAACACATTGCGAAAGTGAGAGTGCGAAGTTGAATAATTACTTGGATTACACTATTATTGCGAGATGACATCGTAAATCATCAAAAAGGTTCTCGTATACAAAACGCAGTTTTCAAATCGAGAAGTTCATATCTCGCTCACGCGTCAGGTTTTCCGCAGCACCGTCAACATCGACCACTCCATCGGGGGTATACATCGTCAGCCGCGGGGTACTACGAGAGGATGAGGAGGCGCGTGCTAAGAAGTACGTCAGTAAGACGTCTATGCGGCAATGACTCTCTCCTCTTCGCGACCACGCTGCTCGCTAGCAATAGTGGAGTGCTGCTCGTCGTCGTCGAGCTCGTCACGGTCATCATAGCCGTTACCTTGGTGCTCTGAGGCAGGGATCCAAAGTCCAGACTCCCTATCCATGGTCTGATCCTGACCCGAGAGGTCAACACCCTCGCCGCGGCGGGTAGCGTTGCGGCGACGCTGGGACAGGGTACGGGATCGCTGGGATAGCTTGGAGGAGACGGAGGCATTC
This sequence comes from Parastagonospora avenae f. sp. tritici 18332-5, assembly GCA_022559985.1. Taxonomy (NCBI): domain Eukaryota; kingdom Fungi; phylum Ascomycota; class Dothideomycetes; order Pleosporales; family Phaeosphaeriaceae; genus Parastagonospora; species Parastagonospora avenae. Next base: position 343,804 of record JAFJTR010000020.1, read on the forward strand.
TGGGAGACCCAGTTGGTCAGGGCGTCTTCGCAGTCCTGGATGATGCTGTGCCGCGTTAGTGTCGTTCACTAGTCGGGTCGAAGTACATACGCCTTGCTAGCCTCATAGCCGTCGTAAGCCTGGCGAGTCTCTCCGGGAGTGACTGGGTTGTCGTCGATGAGCTCGAGGAGGTGCTTGCCGTAGCCTGCAATGATGGCAAGCTTCTCGCAGTGCTCACGCATAGCATCGAACTGGTAAGTGAATGCGGCCTTGAGCTTCTCGCGGGTAATGTTGGAAAGCTGGGCCTCGGCGACGAGAGACTCGGCCTCGGCGCGCACAAGTTCCTGTTCAAGGACCACAATCTTGGGTGAGTTGGGCTCCTTGTACTTCAATTGGGCAATCTGGTCGGTGATCTTCTGCTTGCCTGCGTACATATGAGCATTGGAATAAAGCAAGACAATCTTCGGGCAACTTACGGTCGCGGCTGGGCTGGACGGAAGCCTCGATGTTGCGGATACTCTTGATGGTAACACGGTACTGGTCGTAGCGGTCGACATACTGGTCCTCGAGCTCACCAATCTCATAGATGAGCACACCCAGCTTGTCCGTGACGTCAGACACGTCGTCGTCGCAGGCCTCGCCCCAAATGGAGAGTTGTTGCTGAATGGCCAATTAGCGTGGTACGGGGTTACATCCGCACGGTCACAAGCTTACAGCAACCTCCATACGCTCCCTAGAAACCAGCTCCATACTGCGCATGACGTTCTTCTCCATCTTGACGAGCTGCGAGAGCTTCTTTGCAAGATCAGGTCCAAAAGCGCCCGCGGACTTGTGGCGGAACGTGTGGCCTGTGAAAAGGAGTCCATATTAGCATTGGTGCTCACTCAAATTGAACCTGAAAAGGCAGAAAGTCATATCCGAGGCTACAAGAACAGTCTTTCGTGCCTCACTGTGCTAGGTGTACGGGTCGCGTGTGCCAAATGACGACACTGATACACAAAGACACCGCAAACGGCCAGATTCGGACTTGCAGCGCTGGGAGGGTGAAGCACAAAAGATTGGTTGAGTGACGTACCAATGTTGGCCTTTCCAAAGAAACGTCCGCTCTTCGTCGAAGACGACGGAGGGGGCGGGTTCTGAATCTGCGACGCCGTAGGCGCGCGAGACTGGCGCATGCTGTATGTTCGGTGCATCGTGCTGGCTGTGTCCGATCAAGTGAAGAGAGGTAGTGGGTATATCAGGACGAAGTTGTTGGTGTTTAGTTTTGCAGAAAGCGCACAGGTGGTGAGGTGAGGGCGGCTTTTGTTATGCTTCATGTTCGATGACGTCGAGCAGTTGGTCTCCGCGCTCGGGCCGTCGATCTAGCCGCGCATGCTCCAGGCTCCACCGAACACGCGAATCATCTGGGCATCGAATCTCAAAGCGGCTTATTACCAGCGGGTGCATGTCCCAATTGGTGCTATGCCTCATGGTCGTCCCAGGGATCTTACCCTGATCGTACAGATTGTCCTCTCCACTCTTCCCCATACTGTCTGCAAAGATGCAGATATTCTGCTTTGAGAGGTGCGCTAGCCATGTCACAAATCAAGGTCAATTGGCGTCGTGGCTAAGCCTCGGAAGACCCTGTGACGTCTGGCCGCCATAACAACCACGCTACTGCAGATACCAACAATCGGAGCTTATTCAAATCATTTGCCCTGTCGATCTGGGGGCTAGCCGCAAGACATGCACACACCGTGTGTGGCTGTGTATGAAAGTGAGATTGTGTCATTGGGTATCACGTTTGTTTACGCCGCTAGAATGCAGGTATTGTACAAATTATTCAGAATTGTGAATATGCGCCAGCCGGCATTTGGTGGGCGAAAATGCTCAAGATGTCACCAGCTTCACCAAAGCCAGTACTTGAACGCAGTGCCCAGAAAATGAGGGCGCCCTCGCGCGGCGAGCGACGGTGATGGATCGCAAGCGAGGCAAGCCCGATGGTCGCGGCTGCCGTTGCGCCTAGTAGTGTGTTGACAAAGACGGGAGAGGGGAGCGACGAACTCATGTTCTTTAAAGACAGCGGAGAGTCCATGTGCACGACAGATGTGCCCTGCGTGAACCATGAAACCAGAGGGAGTTTTCCAGCAATCTCTCGAGCTCCATTCAGGGCGCTGGACATTAAACCTTGGGACCGAGGCTGCCATGGTAGCAGCATTCCACTTGAAGCTTGGGGTGGACCGGAAGATATGGTCCATACATCTGCTGGCTTGGTCTCTTCGTCAGTGAAGATGTCTTTTCGCAATCTACGAATATACGAAGCGATGCGAGGGAACTTTGTCTGTATGGTCTCCTTGACCCACGCTTGAGGTACTGCTGGGTAGAACAGCAAAGACAGGTAGCCGAATGCGAGACAATCGAGGCTAGAGAGTCTATCCTCTGTCAGGAGGAAGTCTGTCTTTCCAAGCAGATCAGCCAATGGGTCCAAAAGCTCGTTGGTGAGACTGTCGAGCCTGAAGCGCGCAGCATACACCGGCGTGCCTAGAAATCCACCGATCCCCTTCCCACGTCCCATGTGCAATGCGCTGGGCTGACCGCCTGTTGGAATTCCTGCGGCTCTTTTGGCAGCTTCATAGTCCGACGATGCGGTACCTCGACCTGGTGCAAAAGCTTCCCCAACCGTTGTATCCACGTCTAAACTGCTCAAGCCCATGTGCACTGTCCGCGACCTGGCAACATCTCGACGTTTTGGTGGTATGGTATAATTTGCGAACCATGGAAGCAGGGCGGTATAGGCAGAAGATGTGGTGGTGTTGTAGTTCTCGGCAGAGACGTATAGCAACAGGTCAATCAGTGGAGTCGCCGTCGATTGAAGGAAAGCAATGAAGCTAAGGATTTGTCAGCGGCTTCTGATGTAAGTCTGCGGATACACCAACGCTGTTTTGTCAGTCTGTTGTCCGTTCGTAAGCTTGGAGTCGAGATCTTCAGTGACGTCTGGGTGGTTCCGAAGGTATGCGACAATGTCTTCGAAGCCTGTCGCTGTCGCTACTCCGTCGTCGTAAAGTATCGGTAAGCTTCCTAACAACTACGTCAGACTCACATGGAAGGCGCAGGGTATTTCAGCGTACCCGTAGCCCCAACCGTGGTGTCGTAGTCGGCAACCAATGACCAGGCCCCTTTGGGTATCACGCGTTGGCAGTACGCTATGGTGGCAATGCACTCGGGGTCAATGGACGGTAGTCCAAAGGCTGGACCCCATGCGTGAAGTTGCAGCACCATTCCGACGTCAGTGTGTAGAAGCTGCGAACTTAGCTGTCTTCGTAGAAGAACTTCGACGCTACGTATATATAATCGATAAGAAAATCGTCGGGCACGTGACAGCGCAACATCAACGGGCATCCCTGCCAGATCTCCCCACTCAACCTCCGCCGCTCTCCCTCGGGCTTTATCAATCACACTACGCCTTACCCGTCATGGCCCCGCTTAGACGATATCTCAGGATCACAAAATACTCAGTCCTCGAAGTTCGCATCTACCTTGACCGGCCAGCTGACGCAGATGCATGGCTCTTAAAACGCGACGATCCAGCGTTGCCACGCGTCATCCAGGCAGTTCGACCGCTGGTTCTGCCTAAACTGCGCGAGGAAAACGAGCGAGGCAAGGGCAAAGGGGGAGCAAAGGCTAAGAAGAAGGGTGTCAAGGATGTGGTCGTCGAAGGTCAGTCAAATCGAAACGTTAACGATCAAGCTTGATACATGTTTGAGCCTCATTTCTGACTCAGACGGCTGATCCCATCTCAGAAGATTTTGAAGTCTCTATTTTCTTGACGGAACTTTCCTCCCGTCACTCCGTATTGACCAAACAGAAGATTTTCAAGGACAAGGCGCGCATTCAAAGTAACTCGGGGAAGCTCACTAATTGGCTTACCACTGGAACAAGCGACCAACCTGTGGTCATCAATGAAGATGCGACGGAGCCGATCGTGATCAGAGAAGAAGATGACGAAGAAGATCTTGATATTGCCGACATTCCTGAAGCAGATGGACTTCTCGACTCCTCTAGGCGGTCATTACGTCACAAGCGCCCAATAAAAAACACAGAAGACAATACATCCAGCGACAGTGAAAGCTCAGCCTTATTCGTTCCTGTTCGGCCGAGCAAGCGAAGCAAAATGAGCGAGATAATCACCGAACCTAGTCGGGAGAAAGACGCCGAAGAGGCCGGAGATGACAAAAAGAAACTTGGATTGAACACCTCCTATGATGGCTTCAGCATCTACGGGCGCATTCTGTGTCTCGTGGTAAAGCGTCGCGGCGCAAGAGTCCCAGGTCTAGCCTCAAGTCAACAGATGTTGGAAAACTGGGTATCCACGCAAGCCGCAGCGGAGCCCGAGGATGACGAAGATACTGGATGATCACGAGCGCAGAAATAGCACCGTGTCACAGATCACACTATGTATTCCTCCACGGCGTAAGGCGCAAGGATCGTCAATGCAGGGCATCAACAGTGGGCTCATGCTACACAATTCTCACCTATACACAGTGTCAAATGAGACGACACGCCATTTACGGGTGAGAACATGACTACTGCAAGCTTTTGGCCGGACAGCGTATTGAGCGACAGCGTTGGAATAGTCTCTATCTAGATGTAGATAACTATATGCCTGCGAAACGCGTGGTCAACCATATTGATCGCGAAGCGCTTGTAAGCACCTGTCCAATTATGCGAGGTGTCGCGTATTTTCGGTGCAATAGGAATAAGCATGGCGATCCCATAATGATCGCCCTCCAGCCACAAATCATTAATAATTTCGTGCGACAACACGAGTGTGTTGCTGCTCATACGAGATTATGCCACATGTTCTGGTCTGGCTCGCCCTATATCCTCATCAATGAATGTACAGTAAGACAACGAACCAATGCTGTTTATCCGGCGCCCAGTTCACGGTTGCAAAAGAAACTACCAGACTCGTTCGGACTCGCCGTGCCCAGGGTGTCGTGGCGCTCAGCGTCGCTTGACAAGACTCTGGTCAGGAACGGCCAATAATGCAGGGGCTGAAGTGGCGCGTACCTGCAGCAGCGCATCAGATATCAGACCCACCCCGCTGCGAACGGTCATCTGCTCGGGGGCATCCATGACGACTCAGACGTATATCGCAATTATCTCCATGGTTCTCAATATGAGCCGGCTTCATGTCGCCGCAAGAGGGTGACGCGTAAAAGTCAGTCTGGAGGATCACCGATCACCTTGGATTAGAGTTTGGTCTATGAGCCTATTTCCAGCCCACAGAGGGCTGAAGCTTCACGATACGCGCAGGTAACGCCCGTCTACTTCGCACATTCTCGGCCGCATCGCATTGTTGAGCCAGGACCATTATTCGCATATGCAGCCCTGAAGCAATTTTTCTGGTCGCATGAAACCGATCTGTCAGTCAACGGTAGCTCAGCGCTCGGTCATTGTCATCTCTCCGCACCGTCCAATCTGCCGGGACACGGTCAGCTTCATGAACTCAAACGGCCAAAACCTTCCATCGCCTGCGTCGCAGACATGTCACATCAATCTGTAACAGAGAATAGAGAAAGTCTCCACTGCCATGAAACGACAGAAATTTTGGTCGAATTGAGACGAGAGCCGTGGTGGCAAGTTGCAGACGACCTTCCAGACACAGCATGAGGATTTGACACAATCGACGCCCCTGTAGATCGATCGCTCGCTGAAAAGACCAAAAAGGGTAAAGTGCAACAGTGGCTTTGGGTGGTTCGAAAATTGGTCCCTGCGACGAGCATGAAAGCATGGACACACACGCCAGCCAAACGACCGAGCAGAATCTGGCTTCATTTGGCGGATCCGCAGGGGTAGGGAGAGACAAATTGCGAATGAAAGACAAACAACGCCAGTTCTGGGAAGCAAACATCATCCCTGTTGTTCCACGTGGGCGCAGCAGTAGCCTCAGCTGCAAGGTGCGGCACCCTTCTCCGGTTCATCGGAATTGGTTGTTGGGGTGTGCTGGACAAATGCGGCTTGTGGCTGCGCAAAAGCCTCCCATCCTCCGCAGCCTCCGGACCAACCGGCTCATTAAAGAGGTAGCTCTGAAGGCTTCTGTGAACCAGCCTCATGTGACGACTGGAGGGAGACAGGGCATAGCGCCAGCCCACGCGCATGCCGGGATTAATACGAGTCGCACCAACAAGGCAAGCAGGCAGACAAAAATAATCAAGCCCTACTTACAGCTGAGTCTTTCCGTACGCCGTACGCTCGGCGCTGCTGAATCAGGGCTCGGAGCAAATGACATATGTGCAGCTCTCACCGCCAGCGGATACTCGCAGGACCACAGCAGTCCGGGGCCCGTTGGAAATTAGATGGAAGGAAAGAAGCACGGGAGAAGACTCCGCATGTGCGCTAGATCGTCAAAATTCTGGTGGAGTGTTAGGCACGGACAAGTGGGCGACGTCGCAAATTGGGTGTCGAGTTTTCGTCACCGCTGCTTCTTTACATGCACCGGCAGTGGTCGGCCTGTCAGAAACTGCTCCAGTCCAGGACCCGGCCGTAAACCTGCTTGTGCCTGAATCTCTCGCAGGCAAACCCTCTTACACACGCGGAGCTATGAAGCGACGTTGCGCTCTAGTCAGCGGCCCATTGCAACGCAAAAAAGGGGAGCTACGTTTCAATCAATTGCAGTCGTTCGCACCAGGCTGCCAGCATCGCCTGCTAAGAATAATCTGCCAGGACCAGGGTTACAGTGATGTCAGACTTAGACATACACTTTACCCTCGTAATATTGGGAGTCATCACGTTTGCCGAGTTAGACTCGCTTTGCGGATGATGCAAGGGGTGAACGGCAACCCTGCGACGGCGACAGACCTGCGACGTTATTGGAGCAACAACGATCTTCACACAGTCACGAGGGCGATGAAACGACAAGCGGTGGAGGACCTCCTCGTAAATTTTGCAGCCCGTGCTTGCTAATTGACCGGGATGAGCGATGTTTCGGCATGCTTTAGCTTATGCACAAGCCAGGAGCCACCCCTTTCTTAGTCCACCAGCCCAACGCCATTCACCGCTTGGGCCGTGCCATGCGCTGCCTAGCATACTTGCATACATCGTCAAAAGTACGTAGCTGACCGACATTTTTGGCTTCTGTAATCTGAGCCCACACATAAGTACACCCGTGCCCCCACTGTCGACAACTTTGTTTCATCACAGCACACCTTCACGAGCCCTATATCTCCGTACAACACTACGATACACCACACTCCACTCACGCTCAACACACAAACCTGACACTACTCTCCTGTCTACCAGACTTCAGCCTCCAACAACACAATGGCTGCTCTCAACTACGACGAGTCCAACATGGCATCAAACAATCTTCCTCCATGCCCAGGACCACCACCCACCCGCCCTCTGCCTCCAGTTCCAACGAAATAGAGCCGATCACTGCATCTGTCTCTTCTTTACGCAACGGGCTTTCTGGCGCACAACATCGATATTTACCAGCATCATTATTCGTATCACCTACATCTTGCAACATCTTAATACCGACCACCTCCAACATCGAAATGCACATTTCTCTGGCCCGCGGCCTGCCAAGCAGCCTACTGCGGCATCCAGATCGAATTGATCTTCGGTGTGCCTATCAATCTACGAACTCGTCATCTACCTCGCCTCCCTCGCACAGAGGCGAGTAAGAGAAAGCCACTCAGGTCATCGGACAACAACCCTGCTGCCTTATCAAGGTCTGCACTTTGCACACCCTATGTGCCATGTTGGCAATCGAACATCCCACCACTATTACTCGGCAAACCCCTCGAGTAATCTTTCACTCGACCTAGGGCAACCACATTGCTGCGACCCTCGAACATCCGCTGGCTTCGGTAACTGGGCAACAGTAACTTCGCTTCTCATAGACGCCTACTTCGATATTGGTACAGCATGACTTGTAATTTCAGCGCTATTTGTTATTTGCTTTATAGAATACGCATCAATCGGCGCTTGGGATCATGGAGTCAACGCTCGTGCACAATAATGCCGGCACACGACTAGACTTGGAGTTATTGACTTACGGAGGCTTCACAGCCAGGAAGGACATCGAATACCCCAACATGCTTATAGTTTTTAATCATCTGATCTAAAGATCACTTTCACGCAAATGTCCTTCACATCTCCAAAGTGATGTTCTTCCGAAAGTCAACATCCTGTATTGGTCTGGGCCTCAATGCGAGCGTCGCAATCAATATCGAGTAGCGGCATTTGCCATGGTCCTTCACATTCCATTGCAATAACCACGCAGCAACGCCAATCCCGCTCTTCCTGATGGCGCGCGCCGCGATACCCCACACAGCCCTGGGTGTATTGCCAAGATGCAAGTTGATAGCGTCGTTCAGTCCGTTTTCGTGCACGATCTAGTTGAACCATGGAACGAGAGTTGCCTGACGTCCCGCTCTAAGCTCGTAGTGACGTACACTTCAAGGCAACCTAAAGGAGCGGAGCCAATACTTCGATGTGCTCTAAGCCTACCAACATCCAGTTGTCCCGCTCGATGCCGCTGCGCCTTCCGCGTGACCGGATCCAACCTTACAGTCGACTTCACAATCCCTGGGCCTGTTTGTACAGGCATCACGGCGACGGCAACAGATGTCTGTTTCAGGATTGCAATCAAGTAACTACTATACTTCCGTCTCACCTCATCACAGGGGTAAATTCTCCTCGGTTGCGCTTACCCCTCTGCTTCGAGATGACAGATGACTAACGCGGCCACACCAATTCTCATGCATGCTGTCAACACCGTTGTCTACACACTACATTCGATACCAATGCAGGGCCCCACTTGATCTGTTTTTCTCGCATCGGCACCATCATGCGATATGCCCCTCGACGGTTGCACGCATTGGGTCCCACTGCATTTACTACACTCACCGCTCGGCGGCGGGGGCGTTGTAGCCTGGCTGCAAGCTGCTGGCAAGTGGTTAATCGAAATGATACTCCGACTGTTATACCCTCCCTCCTACAGCGCATCCCGCGCCTAGCTGTGCGGTGTTCGCTTTTGCCGCTTCGAGCGGTGCCGCATCCATTGCGACAACCTTGAATTCAGGCCTGCCACACCAGATCCTCCGTGGAAATGGCTAGCATAAGCGATGCTCGGATGTCCTGCCGACCAATTTTAAAACTGCATATACCAAGGCAGCGAGTCTTGGAGGCCCTGTGCAATAGAGCTGATCTCCTCTAGTAAAGCAGAAGTCATTTGACAATCAGGCTTCAGACTGTGCCATAGTCTCGCATTTGCTACTAGGTCAGCTTGCATGCTCGGTACATGGTCCTAGGCTGTGTTTGCCTAGCCTTGGGCAACTACACTTATAACCTGCTTTCCTCGTCAAGAAGGGCGGAGCTGCTTTACAGGCAGCCCAGGCCATTGCACTATCATGGGTAGCGACAGTAATAGCTTACCGACATGTTCCACAGCATCGATAATCGTGATGCTGCAGCGCAATGGTGTCGGCAAAGTACCATTCTTCCTGGAAGAAGCAGGTCACACCAACGCCTTCAACGCACGCATGCTGCAAGATTACCTGCGCCTTGTCGTGCCTGTGCGTGTGGAAGTCTACTATCGGCCTTCGATGCCGCGAACGCAGGCACATCAATCACATGCGCATGCACCTCCCGCGTTGCATACCGGCAGATCCTAAGGCTGCAGGTCCGCAAATCATGATCGCACATTACAACGTGTGCACCCCAAGCAGGTTTGCTGAACTAGCGCTGCGGTAACCACGTCGTTCGAAGGGTTAAGCGGTCAGCCCGTCGACTTGACGAGCCCGTAGTTAGTCTCTGAGTCACAGTCAGCGGTGTAGCCAGGCTTTTTCACGACAGACAACGTCGCAATCCATCAGCCAAAATTGCCAGGTCGTCGGAACGGTGACAGCGGTACGATACGACCACATGCCGAACCTCACTAACTTTCGTTCAGAGCTGCCCTCTTGCCAAGCTGTCACCAGTTCCGAGGCTCGAAGCATGAGTAAGGGCTGACCTGCATTTGCCTTGTAACTGTGGCTGCACTTGTGGCTTGCTCATTGCACTCGCCCCGAAAATCATCTCCAAAATCAACACCCGCCAAGTATCGCGGTGCTTGCAAAGCAAATCGCAATGTCCACTTGGTTACAAATTCCAAAACTCCTTGCGATCCTCCTGTTGATCATGTTCTCCAGAGTAATTACACTTTTTGGAATGATTTACCCTGCTTCTCTTCCATGTCTATCTTACCCGAGCCTTATCTCCGAACCGTCAAGCTCACTGACGAGTCTAACGTGGCACTCTTCCGCGTCTGATCTCACACCCCTGGAGATCACGTCTTGCAGCCCGCAATGAAGGCGATCAAGCTCCGAACTTCTGTGTGTGGAGCACTAGCCGTGTCATCACACCATCACGCCCCATCGACTCCCCACGCGTACAAAGTCTTGTCGTCAGGACAAGCAGCCATTACCCGCCATGCCCGTTCATGCAGATCATACAAGGGGCGTTTCTGGAACAAGACGAGCTCGCTTGCGCTCTTTCGCCGCCACAGTTCGTTGACCTGACACGCACTTGCCAGCATATGCTCCGCGGGATCTGGAGATATCGCGCCATACTATTGCATTTCTTCGGACCTCGCACTCTGTTTTGACATGCCATTGTCGTCTTACATACGTCGGTTCGCTAATGAGGGAATTCTTTGTCGCGCTTCAGGCGGGCCTGTGGACCCTGGTACTCTTCTCGCTACAAGCAGACTGATTAGCCGGCTATGGTGTTTCGCATGCCTATGGCTTGCATAATGCCTCATTAGGACGAACAAGGACACACCTCGTGATCTTTCTCATTCACGGAGGTAAGCGTCGATATTAAGGATCGTGATAAGGTCGATGAAGTTCCCACGTTCCACCACGTGGTGGGGACGACCTGGTCCACTTGTCCCAATCAACTCTGCATGAGATGTGCTCGGTTCACGGATGAATCCAGGGTCAATCGTGAAGACCCTGTTTGCACAGGGATGCCTGATCTTGTAATAGGTAAGCGGCGTGCATGTGGAAATGCCGCAACCTCAGCTTTAATATATGGCCGACATCAAAGGGTAAGATGCGCACGTTATCGTAATCCATGGAGATTGCTGCCCTGTCTTGATCCGGATTGAGTGAGCAGTCGGGGCTCAGACATCAGTTGCACGCGTTAATCTAATCTGGATGTCAGCACTGATACGATGCATAGTGCATCTCAGCTCACCGAGCGTGAGCAAACTATTCCCCAGAGTATCGTTCATCCACCATGTCAATTCAACCTCAAAACGATTATTCAAATAACACTTCAAAGAAGTCATACTTCTTTCTAGCAGTAATAGTAGAAGGCTTTAGCAGAGTACCGCTGCCTTGTACAAGACAGCTGTCTTGCACCCAAGGGATAGAGGAGGCGTCCATCTATCAGCCGAGCATATACGATCACGACGAATAATTGCAAAGGCAGATCTCAACTACATTACTACGATCATTTCAGCTTTCGACTCCAAGAACAGAGTCTGGCTCATTGGTTTAAGTGGCCAAGAAGGCTCGATCAGATAGCCTCGTTTTTCAACACCTGGACACAGAACAGGACTACAACACCCTTCGTTATCTCCGGTCTTCACATACTCAAGAAGTACATTCTTATAGACCTCCGTCCACTCCCACCCACTGTATGTGCCGTTGTCTTGGAGGCAATTGTCGTAGTCTCGCAGCACTCAAGTTGATCTAACTCACAAGTATCTCGCAACTTCAAAATAAAATCATGATGCCTTTTCGGCTTCCTCGACTAAGCAACCCACCACATCTGCCCACATGAGCCGAAAGCTCCACCTTCGGCGTGAGATTTACCGACTTAGGCTACCCCGCTTACCCCATCAGTGATAGTGCGGGGCATGGTCGGTGGTTGCCTAGCAGCTTGTATGGACTTTTGCCGGACGGGTACTGACGACGGACCGAAGAAATGGTTGTATTGGAGTCATGAGCTGAGGTTAGAGAATGCTTGATATCTCGTGTGCTCTCAACAGTTGTCTTTTGTAGTGAGAACCAGCAACCGAATTTTCGGGAAGAAGGCTGAGTTTAGTGACTTTCATCACTTCCTTATATCCTTGTTTGGAACTAGACTGACTGCCTGACTTCAATTTCTTCCGAAGTTCCAACATCCTAAACAATTTGAGCTGGACTTTTGATATCGAAGACGGTCAAACGACTTTACGTAAACACGGTCTCTTAACATACCACATACACCACAACAATGTCTTCCAAACCCGCCATCGGCTTCTGCGGCCTCGGTGCCATGGGAATGGGCATGGCCACAAATCTCGTCAAGGAAGGCTACCCCGTGACCGGCTTCGACGTCTACCCTCCGTCTCTGGAAAAATTCGCAAACGCAGGAGGCAAGCCCTCCTCTTCGCTGTCCGAATCAGCAAAAGACAAGGCTTTCTACATCGTCATGGTAGCGTCCGCGCCACAGGCCCAACCCGCGCTATTCGGCGACGACGGCATCGTGAAAGCGCTCCCCCAAGGCGCCACGCTGATCTTGTGCTCGACGGTGGCAAGCCAGTACGTCAAGAGCGTGGAGAAAGAGTTGAAAGATGTAGGCAGGAGTGACATCTTCTTCATCGACGCGCCTGTTTCCGGTGGCGCGGGACGTGCTGCAGACGGCACTTTGTCGATCATGGCAGGCGCGTCGTCTGCGGCGTTCGAGAAGGGGAAATGGCTGCTCCAAGAGATGAGCGCGCCGAGTAAACTGTTCATCGTAGAGGGTGGGATCGGCGCGGGAAGTAATATGAAAATGGTCCATCAAGTATTGGCTGCGATCCAGATCCTCGCTGTCTCGGAAGCATATGGGTTTGCGGCGAGATTGGGCTTGAATGGCAAAGAGGTACATGATGCGGTACTCAAGAGTCAGGGGTGGAGTTGGATGTTTGAGAATCGTAGCCAGAGGACGTTGAAAGAGGATTATTTCCCGGGTGCGAGTGCGGTGACGATTATTCTGAAAGACACCGTAAGTCAACTTTCCTTGCCTAAATTCGACGCTGTGTGCTAATCATCGCGGTAGGGCATCATAACATACATGTCCCGCAGCCTCAACTTCCCCGCCAAACTCTGCTCCGTCGCGGAGCAAGTCTACTTCTCCGCTCTGGACCGCGGCTGGGGCGCCAACGACGATGCCGGCCTCGTCCGTCTTTGGACTTCGGACCCTGTTTCTTCCATCAACACGTCTGCAGCCGACAAGGACGCAGCTCTCCAACTCGTCGTCGACCTACTAACTGGTATCCATCTTGTTTCTGCTGCTGAGTCAATTTCACTGGCGCAAAACGTTGGCATCCCACTCCCACAGTTGTACGAACTGGCATGTGATGCTGCCGGTGGAAGTTCAATGTTCAAGGACGCTGGCGGCAAGATGATTGAGGTCTTGGAGAAGAAGGGCGATGGAAAGGGCAGCGTGTTAGGAGGGTACGCCGAGAAGTTGAAGATTGCGGTGGACAAGGCGCAAGAGATTAAGTGTCCGGTATTCTTGGGCAGTGCTGCGTTGAACACTTTGTTAGCTACCGGCCCGGAGTTGAGTCTGAGAGCATTGCTGGAGGGATATAGCGTAAAATAGGTAGAGGGGACGATAAGAAACGTATCAATATATTGCAATATCTGATACTACTGTTAGGATCATTTCAGCGATATTGAACAGACTGAGCGTCGATAATCCACGCGTCAGGTACCTAACGTGGCTTGAGAGTGGTTTGAACATCAGACTAACCGTGTATTCGTGAACAACCACGAGCTCTATTCGACAAACCATCAAAAGTATATACGATCTTTCAAAACATCCCTCAAAACCTATAATCCCGCATCCCATCCATACCTACACAGTCAAAGTGTAATTGACTGCATTCCCAGGCTCTCGCGGATAAAATTCAATCATAAACGTCGTGCTCAGCCCACTTGCCCGAACCGCCTCCAACGCCGCCGCCGTCAAAATCACACCCTCGGGCGTCCAATTCCAGTGATTCGAATATGTCGCCCTACCCCTCTGCAACTCAGGCAAATACTGCGTCCAATCGTCCACAAGATACGTGCCATCGAGCTTCGTCGCCTTGACCGTCGCGGGCCTGTTTTGACCCGCCCACTTGAGCGGGATCAACAGGTCGGCAGAAACGGCGGGCAATTTGGAGGATGTGCTGGATAGTTCGGGGACGGAGTAGTGCACCAGGTCGATGCTGAGGGATGCGCCGCGGTTGAAAGATAAAGTGAGGGAGCCGAGACTGCCTGTGGGCGAAGAGGGAGCGAATATTGAAGCGAGGAAGGGAGCTTTGAATGTGATTGATTCGCCCGAGACGGCGTAGTCGCGGCCCTGATTGAGGGACTTGTTGGAACTGGCAAGGACAATGTTTTTGGAGAGTTTGTTGCCGTTGAAGTGGAAGTCTAGCGTTACGTCGGTGATGTTTGTGCCTTTCTTGTGGTAGATGTATGTGGAGGACTTCTGGGTCGTACTACCGTCTGTTGTGCTGTCTGGAAGCGCGTTGGGGATACCCTTGACGGCGTTGCGGTAGATGTCGTGGGAGACAGGGTCGCGCCATGTGTGTGCTGCGCGGTCGAGGAAGTCGTTTCCATTGTCCCAGAGGATAGTGGAGGCGTTGTATTTGGCAGCGGTGCGGACTAGGAAGTCGAAGTAGCGCCAGCGTGCTGCTGTCTCGGTGGCTACGGGGGATGCGGCCCATTCACCAATGATGAGAGGGATATCTGTGAAGTTGCCACGCACCATGGCGAAGTCCGCATCGAGCGCAGCCTTATCGGCGTCAGAGCCCCAGGTCGTTTTGCCCCAAGCATTGAAGATGTAGTCATAAGGGGAGTAGTAATGCCACTGAATTCCCCATGGATTCTTGAACTTTGCATCTGGACGCTTGAACCACTGAGTTGTCTTGAGCCCATCCTCGCCCGCTCCGACCAGAGTCACGACTCGTTGCGAGTTGAAACCTCCAGCATCATTGATAGCCTGAAGGAAGATGTTGTTCAGTCTGTTCACAGTCGCGCCATGCTCCGCCGTAGTTCCGGGGATCTCATTGATCGGCTCGAAAGCCAAAAAACTGCTCTTGCAAGCGAGCTTTGTTCCGATCTGGTACCACAGTTTGTACATCTTTTCTTCCACCATAGTCACATTGGTGTTTGGCTGGGTGAGGTCCGCCCACGTCCAGCTGTCATGGTGAACATTGACAATGGCATAGAAGCCTCGGGAAAGGATCATGTCGACAACATCTTCAACTCTCTGCAGCCACTTCGCGTCGACGGTATAGTCCGGCGATTGGGAGGTGAAGTGGTATGCCCACGTCACTGGAAGACGAATGCCCTTGTAACCAGCCTTCTTAGCGTCATCGAACGTGGCTCCGACAACAGGTGGGTTGTTCCAGGATCCTTCAGTCTCGACAGCATCCAATGTATTTCCGAGGTTCCAACCAGGGTTGATGTTGGAAAGAAAAGATCCTGCAGAGATAGGACTAAAAGAAGCCGTAGAGGGGCACTTGACCGTACTGTTGCCGGTACTGTTGCCTGCGAACCTTGTCTCAGCAGTGCCATTGTTCGAACCTGAACACAATACACATACCTTGAGCAAAGGCACCCTGTACTATCGCAGATGCAAGCACCGCAGCTTTTGCGAAACACCCCATGATTGCTATAATTGAACGACTTTCCGAAAATGTTGCTACACAAGTTGAAGTGTCTCCCGAGTGTTGAGTAAATATACTTCCTGTCACGAGACGATAAATGATGAACTTATGCACATGAGCCAATAAATCAACACATTAGTTTACCATTTACATGCTCATCCGTGGCGAATTTCATCAAGAGACCCCGGATTCCGCTTACCTAGGACTAATGCGACCATCAAGCTTCGGTATTGATGAGCTTATATTGTAAAGACCGCCCCTGACCCGGGTTCCGATGGTAAGAGTGGAACGTATTAGACTTCCAGAAGGCGAAGTCTCTATTGATTGGCTATCACGTAGTTCTTAGTGCAAGTGAGCCGGGTGTATATTGCCGTGTTCGTATGTATCCCTGCTACGCTATCTGGATATTAGCCAGGGCCACTCCAATTTTCCACCAAGTACTTCAAGCTCTGCCTGTGGACAGTCAATACTGCGAAGAGAAATTGTTTCAAGATTGAGTGTTATGTGGATTATTTTACAGATGTGGCCTCATGATATGGAGCCCCTGTGTTTACATCGAAGACCTCGACCACACTGTAGGTCGACATGGGCCTGCGCGCAGAGTATGCAGTACAAATATCCAAACTTTCTAAGCAAGTACCTGATATTGACACTTTGGGTTCCCAAACCAGAGATCAGAAAAGCCTGCGCCGTGGAGAGCATGAAAAATAATAAGACATGAGCGAAGAAGTTTCATTCCCTAAAAGATGTCCTATCCCGAGAACGCCGAACGAGATTGAATTTGACAAGCAGAATGAAGTGTTTTCATCTCAACGAAGAGATCATGTAGCGAAGATGGCCAAGGGATGCCGAGTACCAGTGGACGATAAGGTATAGTGGTCGCCGGGACTTCTTGACGAGTCCTTTCTTCTACTCTGGTCGGGCCCGCTTAGCACCGTGAGGGTTGTTGGCCCAATCGCCACCGCCACCGGGTTGTGGTTGTGGCTGACCGAAGAATTGTGGTTGGAAGCCTGCCTGGTTGTTGAAGCCACCACCTGAAACTGTTAGCAAAGTCGGTTCTCCGTGACAGATGCAGTACTTACCCATGCCCCCCATCATGCCGCCCATGTTATTGGCCATACCGCCCATCATACCGCCTCCCATGCCCATCATGTTGTTAGCCATGGGCATGTTCATTCCCATACCGCCCATATTGTTCATTCCACCCATGCCGCCGCGGCCGCCTCGACCACCCATACCGCCGCCTCGCATGTTGTTATTCATCATGCCACCGCGGAAGCCGCCACCGAAATTGTTCATGCCACCGCCCATTGGGTTGCCGCCAAAGTTGTTCATAGGAGGCTGACCGCCGAATCCCATGCCGCCACCCATGTTGCCGCCAGCAGGACCAGAGAAGTTACGATTGTTGTTGTATCCCATGTTGCCACCCCTGTTGTTGTAGTTGCCTCTGTTATAGCCGCCTCGGTTGTTGTTGTAGCCACCCGTCTGGCCACCGTAGCTACCAGACGATCCACGGTCGCTTCGTCCTTTGTCGCGTGCTGGAACATCCTTCGGCAATGTCTTGAAAGGGTTGTGTTGAGGAGGATTGAAGATTGCGGTAGGCTTCTTCGCATGTGCTTGGTCCTTGAACAGGTTGTCGATTTGGTGCTTGAGGGCGGTCGCAGCCTGTGGCGATTGCAATTGAACGTAAACTTGACTGCAAGTTGTCAGCAGGACTTCTACATCTAGTGGGTTGCTACACTCACCCTTTGCTTTTGCCATTAACTTTGTGCTCGTTGAATGTCACCTCGTTCAACTCGTCTTCGCATCCGCTCTGGTTGGCCCAGCCTCGAATGTCTTCCTCACTGACCCACCAGTTCACATCATTGATCATCAACGCTGCTGTGGCCCCGGGGTCTGTGGGTCGGTCGTCGTCTTCACCTTGCTTGCGCTTCGTTCCTTGCTTCTGTGGTGCTTGTTTGTGAACTTCATGGTTGCCTGTCGAGCCACCCGTACTAGCAATCTGCTGTGTGCTGTGCTCCTGAGGCGTGTCGCCGTTCATAGATGCATCGCCCGAGGATTCTTGTTTGACCGTTTGACCTCCTTCAGTCTTCATGTTCGTCGAGTCTGAAGATTCACCACCATTTGTGTTCGCGTTCGAGGTAGTCGCGTCGGTCACGGCTGTGTCTTGTTGCGCGTTGGTGTCTTGGTAGGAGTCATCGCCGTAGATATCGATGTCGAAATTGTCGTCGTCGGCCATTGCTGCTGTTTCAAATCAAGTGAGACCTGCAGTGAGTGGTGATTGTATGTTCCAGGATTCTGTCTTTGATTGGCTTGTAGATACTTGATGGGCCAATGCTCTAGGCCAAAGTACAAGAAGCTCTGTATATGCTATACAAATCAGCGAGCTATTAGAGGAGCGTGCTTGCGTTACAGGGAGTGTTCCAATAGAGACCCAATCCAATGCGGCGTCGATGGAGAAAAAACCAAACAGCGCAGAATGAGGCAATACGTACAGTGCCGCTGTCGGGCGTAGTAACAAAGTCCAGAAAGACAGCTTATGCGCAGAATGTGACAGTCCGATCGCCCCTGGCAGATGCGGATGTGTAAAAGGTACAGGATGTGTGTGTGGAAAAGATGTGATGTGTAACCTCAGCCTGACTCCTGTGCTTGCTCTTCTGCTCCCAGTACAGCTTGCGCGCAGTGCGACTCCCGTGATACAATGATTCCAGCGACCTGATATGACGCGACGGTGCGCGCTTCCGATAATGAGAAAGGAAGGAAGAATGTGCTTTGCGCTCTCACGTCGAGGTGAAGCTCCTTTGACCGTTGACAGATCCCCTTTTCGGCGCGTCGGTGCAATGCAGCAGCCTGGCACTAATCTCGAGTATTTTGTCGATCCTATATTGCAGTGAGTGTCTACCGGTTGAGCGACTCTCGAGGAAGAATGCGCGTTATGTTCAGTTTGTTACCGTTGACTGAGTAATTGGGGAGAGTGAAGGCGGGCTGTCGAGTCGAGTCCAGCCCAAAGAAGCTCGAACGCTCTTGGCATGGAGCTAGCCGTTTTCGGCCTTCTCCGCAAGGCCAGATTGCTCGCTCCGACACCCTGGAGCTTATGGGACATTTCGAGCGCGCGACCTCCTTCACTGCCACATCGACTGCCAATTGATACACGTATCACACGAGACTACCACTCAACATCACCCTTCACAGCTACATCCCACATCAGTTGCCATGGAGAACGTCAAGGAGTTTGCCGAGTATGCGCCCTCAGCCGCACGTGATGGGCGATGAATTGCTAACATGCGACGCAGTATGCCCGCCGAGTTCCTCAAGGAGGGTACTCTCTTCATGAACCGCTGCACCAGTACGATCATCTCCGACATCGCAATTCGGGCGCTTTGCTAACACGGCGCCACAGAGCCCGACAAGAAGGAATTCATCAGGATCTCGCAAGCAGTCGGAATTGGTTTCCTGATCATGGGTCAGTAGTTGCCATCATGGGACGCGCATAATCGGGAAGGCGACTAACAGTGATTACAGGCGTCATCGGCTACATCGTCAAGCTGGTGCACATCCCCGTAAACAACATCCTCGTCGGTGGCTCATAGTTTCTTCGTCAATACCACTACCACTTTCGTCCGCTTTCGCATCTTCGAGACGGGATATCATTCATCATACCATTTGTATTGCACTTAGAGAGAATACGGGTGGGTTGGCTCCGAATACCAGGCATGGAGCAGTGTCCAAAAATGCTGTACAATATGGGCATAGGGTCAGCGGGAGTTTGAACGAATCTAATTGGATTATTCCTGCCAAAGAGACCATTTTGAATAAGATGTGGTGAGACCTGTGATAATATGGATTGGTATTGCAAGAACCGCCAACTTGTAGCGAAGATGTCATGATGAATCCTGAACAACACCACGACCGCCCAGAGCGCCTCCAGTCCCAGCCCGAAACTCCCAGCCCCCAAAAAACCATATACATAAAGTCATATTCAAAGTGACATCCGGCCAAGTCAATCGTCATCCATCCAGTCATCGTACCACATTGGTTGTCTCCTCGACCTGCCGTCCACAGTCCTATAGAGGCGCTCATCATGTTGAAACTGAGCATTGACCCGCCTACCAACCCTCGGCTCTGCCTCATCTTCCTCTACTCCGTCATTCCACGTGTGCACTGTGCAAGTTCCTTGCGAGGTGCCCCATCCATTCCAGGACGTTGCTGAGTACGATATTAGCAAGCATGCTCAGAACAGAAGGGAATGGCAACAAACCAGCAATCATAGGCACATGCGGATGCCAACTTGCATCTCTCACGCATGTCATCCAGCTACCGCCATTGCGGCCCCAGTAGTCATACGTCTCAGCAAGTAGTTCGGGATCCCGTGGTCTTGAATTCTTGGTCGCCTTGAGTACGTTGACCTTGCCTGCTAACGTGGCGTCCATATTCCAGACATATACCGAGCCATCGTAGCTACCAGAGTACACATATCGCGAATCTGTACTTCCAGGTGGTGAGAAATGACAACGAATCAACGTCTTAAGCACTTTATGGCCGCGGAATGTGACAAGTGAGCAGTCGTGCGGGTGCGGTCGGTAATCGTTCTCATCGTACGCGTTGGACCGGTATTCGAACCGCGTGGTGTAAGCTTGTGTGTCGATGCGATCGACCTTGTCCGTCGAGATCATCTTCCGTAGATCCCACAACTTGGCTGTCTGATCCTTACCGTTACTTAACACATATCTTCCATCGCCCTTGCTGTCGACGTAGGTCAGTCCTTCGGTATGGCCAAGGAAAACACCAGCCTCGCGTCCATCTCCCATACTTCGGCGGTCCCAAACTTTGATAGTGGTATCATCTGAGCCTGAGTACAAGATATGTGGTGATTGGGCATCACCAAAGCATACAGCATTGACGTCGTCTTGGTGGCCAGGGATGCGAAGAATCGATTGTCGTCGTTCAATATCGTAGACATAGACTGAGTTATCGCCAGTACCCGCCACAATCTCCCTTCCGTCTCCGGAAAATCGAATTGACCAGATCTATAGATGTTAGATCTTGCGAATATGACAAAGTTGCAATGTCAACTTACACCGAAGTATGTGTGGAAGCCACGAGGACTGCGGGTGCCAATGTTGGCGAAGTCGAGAAGATTTGGTTCTGATTCGTCTTCTGGATCCGTAGATGCTAGGCATACTATGCTCCGGATAGAGCTGTATGCTAAGAACTTGTTGTCTGGACTAAGTGATGCATCCGTGATCGTCCATTGTCCATACGGATACACGACAGACTATGAGCTGTTAGTGGGGACTTGAACAGGACCACATATGAGGTCTCACCTTGTAGTACTTCCAGTCATACGGATTGGAGGTGTCATACATCCGCACCCGGAAGTCCTGGGCACAGGAAAAGAAGAAGTTTCCATCATCCGAGAACTGTCCGGAATAGCATCGAGCGTTGTAGTGTATGATAGTATCGGCGACCGATTCCGGGATCATGTCCTGCCTGAGCAGCCTGTTCGCATTCTTCTGGCGTCCTTCGCTCCCGAGACCCAGAGACCTCCGCATGATGTCGTATGCCAGCTTCTTCTTCCTCTTGACGGTGTCTTCAGATCGGGGACTTGAACCAAACGCGCCAGTATTCATCAGCTCCCTGCCTTGTTCACTTGGTACCTTTTGAAAGGCCTCTCTGCCGTGCGGGCCGCGATATCGTGGACGATCGGGCCTCAGATTATAGCCTGTGCGTGGATCGTTATCCTCGCCTTCATCAAGGCCGTCTTCTGGCACTGTCCGGAGATGCCTCGATCTCCCAGTGCGCGGTGTCAGGTCCGATGCAAATATCCGGCCTAGTCCCGCCTGTCCGAGTAGTTGCATGATCTGGTCGCGGGTTATATAGACTGGACGTGGACCGCCATCTGCCGCAGAAACCCCACCGCCTTCGTCTTCGTCGTCATCTTCGTCATCATCATCGTCTTCTTCGTCTTCACCGTCCTCATCTTCGTCGTCTTCATCGTTGTCGTCGGTGTATCCGAAGGCGATCTCGACCCCACTCAAATCGTTCAATCGTTCCGCAGCATCTAGAGTGAATCAGAACAAGAATTGACCAAAATATGATAGATTGCAACCTACCATGGAAGCTCAAGTCCCCCTCTCCATCTTCATCCTCTTCACTGCCACCCTCTGCAGGCTGATAGTCCATGTCGTCATCATCATCTTCAGTATCCCGCCAGAACGGATCATTCGGGTCGTATACAACAGTTTGCGGATCTCCGCCCTCGTTCGGAGTACTCGTTGGAGCCTGCGAGGAACTCATTGCAGCGGTAGTCGAGGAGATACACAAGATGCGCCGCACGTCGCCGGCGACATAGTGGTGATGCTTAGCTGCAGCGTTGGAGCTAGGTCCCACGGGTAGTCCTTATCGATTAGTCTGAAGTACGCTATCTCCGCAAATTATTGCCGCGGCATAGGCACATATTTCACTTCACGTCACAACAAATGACAAAGGAGTTTAAATATGGTCAATCTTATTGAAGAAGAGCATAGCCTGTGCTCGTGCAACGCCAATTAGATTTGGTATCTTAGTATCTCCAAACAGCCCGGATCGCGCTCTTACTGTTCGTGCGAGCCAACAAACCTCGCTGGCAGGTCAAGATCCCACGACGGCCGCTCTACCAAAACTACTTCAGGACTCTGGTCCACGCTTCCGCCGATCGGCAGTATACCAAGAATAGGGCGGTATTTGAAAGTGTGCCACCACGACTCGCTGCGCTTTTGCTGTTCGGCAACTTCGCCGTTCTCCTCACCATTTGCCAGCTGACCGTTGGCCTGCTCTCCACCCTGAGTGCTGCCTCTCCGCAGGATAGCCAGAGGATGGCTGCTCCGTTCCGCATCATCTTCTTCATCAGTTTGTACAGGCCCGGCAGAATCGACGTTCACCCATTGCGCCTTCCCAGCTTCGTTGTTCTTGCTACTGTCGTATTTGCGCATCTTCGTGACAGGCACATCACTCTGAGGGATTATGTCGCCGGCACCACTGTTGTCCTTATGGCCATTCCGCTTACGCTTCTTGGACGAAGCTCCGCTGTCAGCGCCAGATATGTCAAAATCCTTGGTGAGATCAAACATGAAAAGCCACTTTTCACCGTACAGCCAGAGCCGCTGCTGTCCCGCGCTGACATCCCAAACGCATCCCTTCGCAGGCAGGTCGAGCAGTTGATACTCTCGCGGATAGCTTGATGGCGGGTTTCTTCTTGACCATCCTGACATACGTCCAGTCATGACATCGAAAAGGTAAATTTGGTGTTCTGCAGAGACTAGTAGCAGGCGATAGTCCGCTGTGGGCAATTCATGTGAATGCGGATGCGGATTATGTCTTGTTGGATGTACAGCAGGGTTGCCATTCGGTTCTGTCTCTTTGGACTCGTCCGAGCCAGGCTGAAAAGAGAGCAAGACTGGCGTAGAGTCTAGGCGAGGGACCAGGTGTCCAGACGGGTTCCGGATCCAATGCTGACCTAGGAAGATGATCTGCTCCCGCTCTTCCGCCTCATCATCCTCAGACTCGTCCCCGCCAGAGTCAACTTGATCGAGCTCGTTGATGTCCACCTCCGGTGCTGTCGTATCCTCGTGACCTTCAACAACCCAGGTGTCGACATAGCCGGCGAGATCGACAACAGCAAACACGTTAGCATCTGCCGAGAACTCAGCGTGCACAATAGAGCGCTCGTATGACCCCGAAATTCCGCGTAATTGAGTGCCTGGAATATCGTCGCGATCTAGACGATGCAGATGGTGGACTCTGTTCAGTACACGAGGTGGGTCGCTTAAATCCTCTGTCCTTACTACTCGGGCTAGCTGGACGTCGTTCATGGCGCTGATCGCTGCCAACCATTTGCCATTTAGCGACAGTCTCACAGTCCTGGTACCGGTAATTGAAGGCATGTCTACCTTTCTGACCCGGAGGCTTGCGCCAGCTCCAGCTTGAGGCTGGGTCAACTGGAATAACTTGACCGTACTAGTAGTGGAGACTGCGAGTAAACCACCGTCTTGACTGATCGAAGCGGATGTGATGTTCTCCTCCCCTTGCAGTGCTAAGCGCGCAACGATCTTGGGCTTCGCTGTGCCATCGTCTTGTGGTTTAACACGCCATATTCGCACCTCGGTGTTCCACCAGCTCACTAGGAGTCGAGCGCCTGGAGCACTGGTTAGGGGTGGTAGAGGAGGAAGTGACGGAAGACCTCGAGTGAGCTCTTTGCCAAATTGACGAAGGGGAACAATTATCGGCTGGGTGTCAATTCCTGACAAGAGATGTTAGCTTGGGCATACAAAAAATGAGTACCGCTGCTTACCTCCAGAGACTACGACGCTCAATTTGCTCCCTTCATAGGTCGCCATTGCTTTGACATCGTGTTGATGGTATCGCTGATGTGAAACCTTTCTCCATTTTCCATGCTGGCCATCGATCTTCCCCGCAGATTTCTTGCTGGTATAGAAACATGTGCGACGGTCCATGCCTGCACTGAAGATGCTGCTTCCATCTCGCGAAACCGCTAAATCAAGAATGTCTGCCTCGTGTCCAGCAATTCTTTGCATCTGACTGTAGTTCTTGCCACTGTAGGTTCTTATTTCGCCGGTAGAGTCTCCAGAAACGAAGTCGCCGTTAGACAGACATTTCACTTTCCAGACGAGGATCTCTTTGGGCCCGCCATGAAGACCACTGCCTAATGAGATGTTCCGAATAACATTTCCGTTTCTGGTGTCGAAGACTCGGATCATGCTGTCCGCGAAACCAGCCAAGACAGTGTCGTTGTCCTTGTATGTGATACTCAAAGCGCGAGCTTTCTTGTTCGTTGCGCGTGAAACGAATCGATCGAATGTGAGATCGTCATCTTCGGTAGAGAGCAGGACAATGGTGCCATCCGCGCAGCCTGCGACAATCTTCTGGTGCGTGTTGCCTTTCTGTCGTGGCTGGGCAGCAAAGCACCAGACTTCACTGTGATTCCCGTTGGAGTGGCGCAGGGGGAGTCCTGTCGCAAGATTCCACTCGGTAACACTGCTGGAATACCCGATGCTGAACAGTCGCAATCGCCCGGGTATCACTTTGTTGTCCGCGTCCTTGCTGTCTGGCTCTTGTGTCCAAGCCAATCCCTCTACACTTCTGTCCTTGCCGCCATAGAATACTTTTTCTTGCAACCAAGCTCCATTCTTCGGATTCCAAATCTCGATGTTTCCATTTGCGCGTCCGATTGCGAGTCTCAAAGACTGGGGATCTTGTTTGCCATGTTCAGGCTCGGAATGTGAGAAGGCGAGCGCATTGATCGCGGACGATGGGTAGGGCACGAATCGAGACCGATGGATGTCCATGGCTGCTCAGTTCAGTGAATATGGACCTTAGTATCGCCTGGGTGAGCTCAGCGCGAGCTTGTTGAATAGACACTAACGCGAGATCACGGTCGCGATCATGATCATTGAAGCTGTACGAGATGCGCAAAGATGGACTCTTGGCGCCGAAACTTTTGAGTGGGCCCGAGGAAGAGCTGGGCCCCGTGCAAAGGTTGATCCGTTCCGACGACCAACTCCGGTCGCGCATCACTTCAAAACAGCATACGCCATTGTAGCACCGAGATGTACTTGAGTATACTGCAAGCAATTCTGCCACATTTCAATCGCATACTCTACCTGCTGCTGCATGATGGCAGACGCTACGTCGATGCCGTAGAGCTCTACAAGTCTCGTATGAGAGCAATGGTAAACGTGGCATTACGAAGCACCGATACTCTGGTCTAACTCAATATCTACACACGATGTGAAGGACAAATACTACGATGCTCTATACATAGCAGGCGGGGTAGTCTACAAAGTCTGTGGCGGCATAGGGGGGTTGCCACCCTGAGCAAGCCTCAGGAGGGTCTCGTGGTCCAACAATGATGGGGACGGGAGACCAGTGTAGCAATTGTGGCGTATCTAATTTATTGGACTATTTCAGCGCTGGAGGAGTGACCACTCTAGTTAAGTAAACTCTCACGCTGCCGTACATTTGCGATCGAGGTGTGCTGTATTGGAGGAGCCGTCGTTGGGCCTCTCGATCAAGCATGTAACACAGTGTAAACGTGAGCAATGATGTGGACTTTGCACCATACCAGAAGTGTGAATTCTAGAATTCTGCCTTTCAGGAGGTTGTCTGGGCGATGCTTGCGGCATGACTTCGCAGGTCAGAATTAGATTTGTCCGTTGTGGTCCGACCACGGCTAATGTTTCAACACCAACGTCATGAAGTGCCCGTTGGGTTGAAGCGCTTCGACATCGCGATTTACTTTCACGCCGTTTGCGATGTGCCTGGCTATTCGGGGAAGCTATGGAAGGCTCCCGTCGGAGTAATCTGAAAGTTTAGTGCATTGCAATCGCGTGGTAGGTGTTTCATGGGACGCGGCAGTGCCTGGTCATCACGTAGTCACGAGCATGAATCCAAAATCTACGCGGTACACACGCGCACGCGATTGTCCGAGAAATTCAGGAGGCGGAGAAGCATCTCTCGCGACAATTTCGCGATGAAGCATTCGGTCCAACACTGAGAGCTTGGGCCTAGGCGGGGTCGGCAGTGTCATCAACCATGGAACGAGAATGTGTGTAAGAGGTTGTGACCGCCGCTGATCATGACGCCTCACCACACCGCTGACCGTAAGCGTTTCGTTGAGTATTGAGACATGCAGTGTGCGATGAGCAGCCATGTTCAAGATGATGAAAAGTTTGCTGCCGCAGTCGCACATGTATGCACAGGTATCTGACAAGTATGCTGTGTCCAAAGCGGGTACCGCAAACGACTAAAGCTGAAGGTTAGGGGTCCTCTTCGCAGCAACTCGCCGGTATCACGGGAGCTATTTTCTGGAGACCTTGACTGCCTCCAGCAAGGCAATTGACATATTGTCATACCGCTCATCTTCGGGTCCGCATAGTGATGAAGATCTCGAGCAAATTTGCTGAAGTAAAGTATTTGCGCCGGGCCAGATCCACAGAATGCAACGGCCTTCTCCATCGGCTTGGCTCAATATCGGACATGAGGGCATGTAGCCCGGAGCGGAATCAAATATAGACTGGATCGTAAAAGTTTCATCGCACGCGTGGTCGCGTGCCGGAGGCTCAGGCATTTTAAGACGCGTTTCTTCGCGACTGTGACATAATACCGTGCTGAGCTACGGTGGAGGCTGGAACAGTCATGGTCAGCGGATGCCGGCTTATCTTAGTCGCAGCATAGGGTCAAGACAGATGCAGCCGGATCGAAAACAAGGAAGAGAGTTGCAGACGGCTGCGCTAGAATTATGCTTTTGTCGTAGGATGCTGAAAACGCGAAAGATCGCGCTAGATACATCGCCATGAAATGATGAGCCCGGCCCAGCCGCATCTCAATACCCGAATCACATCATGACTGCTCGGACTGGTTGGACCGATGCCAACGCGCAGACTGCTGATGCAAATAGCGATAGAACACGCAGGGCTGAGGTACGCCCGAGGCTCAAGAGGCTGGCTTGATGTCGCGTTCCTTACTGCAGACGCAGCATCAGCATGATAAATCAATACTATATGCTCTCCACTTTGTGTGCATCAAGTTGACTGCTGCTTTGCAACATCGAAGCGCGTGTTACAGTGATCCTAGTCTGCAGGCGGCGCCTCGTAAGAAGCGACCGGGCCAACTTTGGCAACCCCGCAAATGGACTGTAAGGGAAGGTCATCACGGAAGCTTTCTGGGACAGGCTTGCAGACGGCCCCCAACTCGCGCTCCGTCTGTGCTGCAGAATTGGCAATTTCAGAAAATGACAGGACGCATTGTTGTATGGTTTGCGAGTAATAGAAGCAATTTTCCTTTAAAGACGCGTCGAAACAGCGGTCGCGAGTTTCGAGGATCGCAAATTGTTGAAATCTGACTCGAATCTGACAGCGATTTGAGGCTGTAGAGCGAGACGCAAGGGCGCTCTGTGGAACTGGTCGCGCCGCTTACGCCCGCTGGAACCGACGTTGCGCGACGGTCTCCTTTAGAGTACCCACCATGCGAAAGACGCGTGAGCGTGGGGCTCATGAGATGATTAGTGTGAGCTGATTGCTTGCGGGTGGTCAAAGACACGCGATGGACGTGGATGGAGTTCGTCGACGACGGGTCAGTTTCGACATGGCCGAAACAGGCAATGCTCGTGTGGGTGCAACCATCTGTGACCAGGATGTCGCGTGCCGAGCAGCTTCAGTTGCGGTCTTAAGCCGTGCAAGTAAAAGGAGCAGCGCGTCTCATCAAATCTCGATAATGACGATAGACTGCCGACCCACGAGGATGTGCTTCACCACAGACGGCTTGGCGCGAGGCGGTCCAGGGGCAGGCAGTAGGTAGGTGGGCAGGTTCCTGGGGTCGCGCGGTGAAGGCTGAGCCTAAGGAGCAGCCGGGCCACTTCCATTTAGAGCATCTTGGCGTGTCAAAGCAAGTTGTGATGGCGGCGGAGGCGAGGGACAGATTGGACAGCGGTCGCAGGCTCAAGCTGCGACCTTACAGTAGCTGCATGCGCTGGCTGCTGGCTGACCGGAGAAGCTACTGGTCGCTGATTGGGTGGAGCGGCTGTGAGTGGTGAGCCGGACCGCAGAAGTTGAAGCCCGTGATGCGTGAGGCGTGATGCTCCCCGTCGTGGGCAGTAAATGCAGAGTGCAGTCCAGCAGCGCAACTGTGATGGGTTCTCTGTGCGAGGCCATGGCGATACTGTCCCACCCCCCAAGGCGCACACCCAGTGGATGTCACTGTGCGGTGTGCGTGCACGGAGGCGGGAGGCGTGGAATACAGTATGGGCCTACCCATGGACGCTGGATCAATGATGCTGGCCAACGGTACGGGGCCAACAGACGCGTGCAATGAAGCGTGTTTCCTGGCTCTGCGCGCTGCCTGATGGAACACGCAAAGCGACGCCCAGCCAACCGAGTCGTGTTGCGCACGGCGCCGTGGATCAGAATGGCGCGCTGGTGTTCCTTGCTGTGAGCTTGCCGGGGTGTCGATGCGGTATAGTGGCCATCCACCTTCGGTTCCTAGGCGTCCTAGCCAATCCGTGCCAAACCTTCAGCTCGTAGGCCGTTTCGATTCTCTTTTCTCCTCACCTCCTTCACCTCTCTCTACATATCCTCCTCCCCGACCCGTTTGTAGCAAGGAGCTTGGTCGATGAGTCTCGTTCCGACTACATCTTCCATAAATCTCCCCCCATCTCCTCGCTCAACGGACCATCTCAACTAGGACCAGGAGTGTACTAGAGCTGTCTCAGTACCTTCACCTCTCACCCCTCTCGGCCGCCTCTCAACACCTCTCGCTGGACTCGAGATCGCAGAGACACTCGCTCTACCTCGTCTGTCGCTCCAACCGCAGCCGTCAATCCCGACTCCTGTCCGCCCAGCCTCGTGTTACCCTGTGCACATTGTGCCATTTGTGGATTGTGTCAGGTAGGTCAAATGTCTCGTTTTAGCTGGTGTTGCAGTCATGGAGGATTTCTACCGGGTCACGGGATTTTGGTGGCGTCGAGGGTTTGGAGTTGCCTGAACGCATCGCTACTGCCCTCACCGCCCGATCAGGACAGTCTTCCCCGTGGAGCAGCACAAACTATCGACATGGCAGCACAACATGGGACTGGTGGACAAAGTGCTCGAGCGCAGTGGCATACGTCAAAAGTACGAGATGGTTGAGACTTGGGGTCTGCAGCGAATACATGTCGCCGGAAGACGTTCCCGGAATGAAAACTCGGTCCAAGGGCGGTGCATGCCACACCATCGGATTGCACATCGCCTCAAACCGTGTCTCGCCAACCAGGGCCCTCCACGATCCTCAAGCCAGACGTTCGTCAAAATTGCATGCCGCCTACACGTCGCTACCGATGCCTAAAACCACCGGTGCTCTCGCACCCACCTTCACTCGGCCTCAGCGGAGATCACTGTTAAACTTATGACACAATGGCTCTGGTGGGTTCGGTCCGGCTGTCGCGCGATGAGGGTCTGCTTCTACGAGTCCATCTCACCGTCTGGTATCGACATTCACCATTAAAATGACCCCAATAGAACGCACGGCACGACCTTCGACTACTCCTCGATTCCTCCACCTCAAACGGACAACGCTCATTCAACCTCCATTGCCCGTCTCGAAGAGGCAACCGCTGTACCATTTTTCAATTCGATTGTTGTGCGCACCACGTTGGAATTCTGAGCAGACGCTGACTTCTTTATCTAGTTTTCATCGACTGTCTTCACTACTCCTCCAGCCATCTCGAGGATACTCATAGTAAGCCTGCTCTTACCACCGTTCACCTTTTGTTCCACTTCTAATACTTTTTCCAGCTCGCAATTGCCAGCCCTGGGATCCTTTGCATTCCAGTTCTTGGCGATTCACCCCTGCGGAGTCGTTAGCTCGTTCTCTGCCCTAGGACCCTCCCTTTTCACTGCGGTACCGATCGCACGATAAGAAATCTCGCCCAATTCCACCGATCTTCTGGATGCAAACGACAAGGGATCTCATTTCCTCGACCAGTACTGCTTCTTATTGTGTCACTGTACACTATTTCACTCTTTGACCTAATATCTTAATTCGTGAAAGGTATGACGACTTCCCTGCCGCCTTGCTTTGGGTGCAATTTTCTTTACATGTGAACTAACTGAACGCGTTCAGGCTCTGTTATAACATCTTCCCGCCATTCAAGCAACAGGGAATCACCAACCAGAGACCTTCCTTTACTTACTCAACTACCCACTGTCTTTACACTCGTTTGCCTTCCAGGCTTCCACTCTCTAATACAGCTCACTACCGAGCCATCCACTCACTACACCGACCTCATCATCGTTCGACACCGCGATCCCACACCCGCTCACTATCTCGACCATCCCAGACACTTCGCTCAACATGGCCTACCATCAACAACCCCAGCCTCGATACGGACACTGCGACTCATACTGGGTCGAATCCCATGACGACGGTGTTTACGCTATGCGGGCAGAAGCTCGCGAGCGCCAGAGAGCAATCGCAAGGATGCAACAGCGAGCAATCGCTGAGGAACTGTCAAGACTCACCGCCGATGAGTACCAAGAGGACATCATGCAACACATGATCCACATGGAGGTGCGTCTTTCCCATTCGTTTTTCGAAATGACCTAGCTAACTCTCAACAGTCACAAACCATCCCTGACGTCAACTCAATTGATATCCAGACAGAGATACAATGGTTCATGAGGCCCTACCTGCTCGACTTCTTGGTAGAAGCACACGCCGCGTTCCAGCTACTGCCCGAGACTCTTTTCCTCGCTGTCAACCTCCTCGATCGTTACTGCTCCCGCCGTGTCGTCTACAAGCGCCATTACCAACTAGTTGGCTGTGCTGCTCTGCTCATCGCCGCCAAGTATGGCGACAAGAAGGACAGAGTACCCACTGTACGAGAGTTGAAGTCTATGTGCTGCTCTCTTTACGATGACGAGATGTTCACGCAGATGGAGTGGCACGTTCTGCAAACCCTCAACTGGGTCATCGGACATACCACTGTCGACGCTTTCCTCCAGATCGCTCTCTCTGAGGCGCCTTACGATGCCGAAGTCGAGCACATGACCTTGTACATCGCCGAGATTGCTCTTTTCCATAAGGAGTTCGTATCTACCCGACCATCAGTATTGGCTCGGTCCGCTCTTGCCCTTGCTCGATGTGTGCTTTCGCGCCCTCAAGCTAGGACTACTGACTGGGCCGGTGCTTACGATGCGCAAACAGTCATTGGTCTGTCGAACCACCTCTACCAGCCTTCCCTCGTACTCTCCCGCAAGTATGCTTCCATGCATCTCTCCAACGTTTCTGGTACCGTCGATGATTTCCTTGCACGACAAGCCCAAATGGCTCGCCGGGCTGCGGCACCGCCAACACCACCACCGACTGTCACTGTCGATGAGGCCAAGCCTGTGTCAGATGCCTATGGACCCCAGACTCCTCAGAAGAACCCTTACGGTGCTGCAATGGTCCAGCATGGATGCATGACTCCACCAATTACTCCCGAAGGCGACCATTTCGGACAAGGCTACGTTGTCAAGTCACAGCCCATGCCAACATACCCAACCACACCAACACCAGACCATCCGGCAAACATGCAACAACAAGCCCAGTACTACCATAACTCCTACCTCCACCCTCAGCACATGTAAAATGTCTCTCCGCTGAGTTGCGGCTGTTGCTTTCGATAGTCGAAAACCCTCCACTGCCGACTGTACAGACAGTCTCTGGTATTCTCAATGTACCAAAACAATTTGTGTATGAGCGTCATCCCTTCTAGCATTTGCAAGCGTGTATTTCCAGATTTTGCGATATCAAAGAAGTTCCTCTTTTCATTTCGAGTTTTCCTATGTTATATCCGACCTCAAAACAATCAAGGTCACCCCGCCGCTGGGCTCAATACCCTTGCTAGCGTTCGGCTCCGGACAGACCAACTTCTTGGATATCATGTCCATCTAATACGTAGCCTGGTCTGGGCCGTGGGTACGGAAAGGAGGAGAAGCAACTACAGGCTGAAATTGATCCCGGGCCTGCCTCCCTGCGACGCGAGTAGTAGAAACGTAAAAGCATGCTCACCCTCCAGTGTTGTTTGCTTCACGTTAGCAGATATACCCTTCTTTTCGTTTCCAAACTTTTATCGGAATCCATACATTGTGTTCGGATTTCTGCATCTCTTTTCACAGCATATGCGGAGGAGCCAAGGTGAAAAATACACAGTACGCCGAGGGCGTGGAGCGCAGATAGCAGGCTCATCAAATTGTACTTAGCAGCGGGCTGAAAAAGGCTATGACGAGCATCACTTATAGAAAACTGTCGCCAAAAGCCAAAAATAAATAAATCATTGGTGTTGTACGATTCTCGCTTCTGATCGAGTTATCTTTCCACTTGTTTCGTGTTTCAGGTCGCAGTCGCCCTGAGGGCGTGAGAGGCTTTGGGGCGAGTGAAAGCACAACATCATGCATCCCCACTGCAAGGAAGCCCATCCGACGCATGTTTCAAAATAGTCAATGCAACACCAACATCAATAAAATGGGCGCTCTTCCCTCTTCTTACACAAGCCGGCAATCTAACAGCAAAGGACGGCGCCTATGCCTCCTGTAAGTGTACAGGCGCTTGCGACGACCTATCAAAGGATCCACATACTGACCACTCCAGACACTCTACATGTCGCACCTAGACGACGTACGCTACCAGCCTCTCGCACTCTACACCGACGACGATACTCTACTCTGTCCTCGATATGCTGAGAACGACCCCACGTCCGCACCACCGTCCCCAGCCTCGATAGAATCATTCGATATCCTGGACAGCGTCCCCTGGCGCCGGAGCTACATCTCCCTCGACGACAATGGCGCCGACCTGTCCAGGCGCTCGCGAACACGCAAAGCCCAAATTACAGCCCTAGTATGGGTGCTCACGCTGCTTTTGACGGGCTGCGCTGTTGGTGGCTACGTCTGGCACTGAGCAGTCAAACACGGCAAAAGCAAGACCTGATCTGCACTCAAGTAGAGCTACAATTTCAGCTGCCCACGAACAAGATGAGGCGTTGCCAGCAAAGCAGCCTGTAGCGCCCTCGCGTCCTCGGCATTTCCGTGCCCGCTCAGCTCCGCGAACGACAGATATTACCGGTTTCGTGTCCGCTAGGCTAGAGCCGACAGGATGAACGCGGCATCTTCACAAGGGGCGAGGGCATTAAAAACTTGCTATAATTATGGTTCGATTCTGTCGGTCGTCAATGCGCTGGCGTCTTTGTGGCCAGGATCCCCGGATCCCGATCGTGCCCGGAGACGTGAGGTTGGGGTTTCGCGGTTAAAGCTGGGAATGCTTGGAACAATTCAACACGTGGGGAAGTATTGCGAGTCAGTGTCTGAGACCTATGAATTTCGCGAGGCTGGTCTTGCCGGTGACGGGCATTCGGGAGTTTGGTGGTTGCGATGTAAGGGATGGGGAATGTGCGTTCTAGAAGGTGTCTTATCTGGGTCACGTGTGGCTTATCTTCACTGGCGCTAGTTGATGTGGGCGGACATCACGATGGAACGACACATACCGTTCGGAACGAAACTCACGGCTATTTGAAGGCACCTTATCGCTTTTAAGACTTTAGAATGAGCAATGTCAGATGATGATAGCTCGAAACCGCTGCTCACACCCGCGGTCGTTGCCGCTGATAGCGAGCCACGGTCTCCAATAATATCACCAATGCCCTCTTTCCATCTCAACAGGCATCGCATATGGCCATTGATAGGTCTTCTCATCCTAGTGCACCTCTCCTCAGTTCTCTACACTCTGCCTCTAAATCGCGTCGTCGAGTCTCGTCTGTGTCTCGAGCATTACAAGCTCCATGAGCCAGCATATATATCTCCCGATGGCTCAGTATCGGAGAAGTTGTGCAAGATCAATGAGGTTCAAAGACAACTTGCTTGGCTGCAGGGTATAATGGAGACGACACTCGTTGTCTGTGGTATGAGTGTTATTCCCATTCCCTAACCACAACAATGTGTTGATATGTTGTGCAGATTTCTTTGTCACGGTACCGTTTAGTTTCGTTGCTGAGAAGTATGGATTCAAAGTCGTTCTTTGGTGCAACATGATTCCAAGGATTGGGCTAAGTTTTTGGGCCATTGCTGTTGGTACGGACCGATCTCGTCTGTTGTAGAAACAATCTGACATCAATTTAGGCCATTTCGAACACCTCCTCCAGACAAAAGCTATTATTCTAGGCCCGTTTCTTGCGGTTCTGGGCGGCGAATGTGTTTTCCAGTCCACTATCTTCACCTTGACTTCGGCGCTGACGCAAGAATATGTCGAGAGGTATGTTCGACATTTGTATTTGAAGCTGACCAAAACTTGATGCTTACTACACTCAGAGCCTCTTACTTCTCCTATATAAGTTCCACATCTTATGTGGTATCTTTCTTGGGACCCACTATCGCTTCCTTCACGATGAGCTGGAATCTGTGGCTTCCATTCTGGATTAATATCGTGTTGCTGACATGTGCCTTTCCTGTCATCCGTATGCTACCCGAGCCGACAAACTCACAGGTCAAGACCCTAGCAACAGTTGAATCTGCAGATATGTTAGCAGAAGTGGCCGAGTCGTTGCTTGAAGAGCAAGTGGGTAGTGCCGGTCGCTTCTCCAAGGCCTTCGAAACGCACCCGGGCCTCTTCCAAAGCATCGTCCACGCTTTACAAAAGATGCGAGCGCTCTTGACCGGTCGACGAAACTTCCAGGTCCTTTTAGTATCATTCTTCCTCACAGCTCTCGCAAGTTCCGACACAAAATTACTTGTCCAATACATCTCAAAGCGCTACGAATGGACCTTCGCACAAGCAGGCTACATGCTCTCAGCAAAAGCGATTGTCAACTTCACATTGCTCGCCCTCGTGGTTCCGCGCATCATCAAGTCATCCATGTCCACGAAAGCGGTCCACGGCTCCGAAGTTCGCTTGAACTACCTTGGTGCGGAGATTAGCATTTTGGTGTCTGTAATAGGTGTATTGTGCGTTGCACTAGCATTCAAGTTCTGGATGTTGCTAGCCGGTGAGTTCGAAATGGCGTTACATGGGCTGAGATACGCTGATCATACTAGCTTTAATGATATACGCGCTCGGATCGGCGCTGCCAGTGTTCACTATGTCGCTTGTCAAATCACCGCTTATAGCGCTTGCGAATTCCGATATACAAGACTTCAGCATCGTCATGTTGACGAAGACCCTGGGATCGCTTGTTGGGGCTCCTCTTATGACAGTGCTGTGGGTCCATGCTATCAAGCTTGGTGGAGTTGGTCTGGGATTGCCGTACTTTGTCTCTGCAGTAGGTTCTGGTACAAACATAAGTGATCGCAGCTGATGGATGCTTTAGTGCATATACTTGATGGCTGCGTTTGTGGTAGCTGCACTGAAACTCTAGCCGGGGTCTAACTAAAAGAGGTTAGATGGCGACTGAAGGATGCATGTCAGAATGAAATCAGGCTACAGTCACTGATAAGAAAACATAATGTCCGGCACTATTGGCAACCATTGATTTGTCTGCGACACATACACAAACTTGTTCGTCATGGTTTTTGACACCGATTATGGCGCACTGCTGCAGCAAGATACTAGAGGATTCGATTTCAACCTCCGCTTCGAGCAATTGTTCTTCACCATCGTGCCATCGGGATTGTTTATTGTTGCATCTTGTTTGCGCATGGGATTTTTGGTCCGCAAACGCAAGGTAGTGCATGCGGCCACGCTCCAGTACATCAAATGCGTAAGTGTGTTTTTCGCTCGGTTTTGTGTATGCTGATGAGCTAGATAGGGTGTGTTAACTGCTTACGTCTGTCTTGCTCTGATTCTCGTGGTTCTTACGGGAATAAATCATGCACATTCATCCAGTATGCTTATGGCGGCTGCTTTCCTCAGGCTTGCGGCTGCAGTTATTACTATACCGCTCAGTGCACTCGAGCACAGCAGAAACCCAAGGCCTTCAACCCTACTGGCCGCATACTTATGTCTGACTCTCATCCTGGAAGTGTCACAGGCAAGAACGCTTTTTCGATCATCGAGCAATCATGCGGAGCATATCTACAGTAGTACTTTTTGCGGGACTGTGGTTCTTAAAGCCGTCATTCTCATGCTGGAGTGCCGACAGAAAACCAGTTGGGTCCGTTGGCCAAACGATGAAAAACACAGCCCAGAGGAGACGAGTAGCATAATTTCGCTCGGCGTCTTCTTCTGGCTAAACAAGATGTTCCTAACAGGCTATCGCACTATATTCACCATGGACACCATCTTACCGCTTGACAATTCATTTGACCCGGAGATCCTCCATGCCGAGTTCTCGCGGAAGCTTCGCTATGAAAAGCTCCAGGGCGACAATTTCGGTCTTGCAAAGGTCCTGATACGTACCCTCAAAGTACCTCTACTACTCCCCATCGTCCCTCGCTTGGCTCTACTCGGCTTTACCTTCTCTCAGCCTTTCTTCATAGAGACATTGCTGGGCTTCCTAGCGAAACCTACACTCGACCCCGACGTGGGTTATGGGTTGATTGGTGCGAGTCTCTTGATCTTCTCTGGCATCGCTGTCTCATCAGCACTTTCTTGGTATTTCCATCACCGCTTTCGCATCATGGTCCAATCGATACTGGTCCCGGAGATCTTCATGAAGGCTACAACGGCGCGTGTTGGAGCGACGGATGTCAATGCTGCATTGACACTGATGGGCACCGACCTGGAGCGCATCCGTATGGGATTCAGACATGTCCACGAGATCTGGGCATCGATGATACAGGTTGCGCTAGCCGCCTGGATGCTCTACCGGCGTTTGGGTGTCGCCTTCGTAGCGGCTCTTGGGCTTGTTGTGGCGTGCTTCATCTGTCTAGCTATTCTTGTGAACTTTACCGGGGACTCACAGAAGGCATGGATGTCACGCGTACAACTACGTGTCGGACTGACTGCCTCTGTCACCAGTGGTATGAAGAGTATAAAAATATCTGGGCTCTCTGCTGCCGTGCGCGACTACGTGCAGAAGCTGCGAGTTGAGGAGCTGGCTGCAGGATCACAATATCGTCGCATATACATCGCTTCCGCAATCCTGGGCTATCTTCCCCTTCTAATAGGACCGGCGCTCACTTTCGCTTTTGCAAGAGAATCGCTGGACACTTCGCGAGTGTTCACTAGTCTCTCCTTTCTGGGGCTGATGACGGCTCCGCTGGCGCTCGTCTTCCAGTCTGTTCCTGAAATTGTCTCTGCGCTCGCCTGTCTGGCGCGGATCCAGACCTTCATGGAATGCGAAATCCGCGAAGATATTCGCCAGGTCCTGACGAAGACCGAAGATTCTTCTTATTGTGCAGTGGCTGTCAGAAACGGCAGTTATGGCTGGGAACCAGAAAAAGTCGTTTTGCGCGGCGTGAATTTCTCTCTGGCCAAAGGCTCGTTCAATATGGTCATAGGACCAGTAGCTTCCGGGAAGTCGACTATCTGCAAAGCTCTACTAGGAGAGCTGCCGTTCAGTGAAGGTGCCATAAAGCTGGGAGTCTGGTCTAGCCATGTAGGCTACTGCGATCAAACGGCTTACCTGTTCAACGGATCTATAAAGGATAATATAGTAGGTTTTTCGGTCTTTAATCCAACGAGGTACACGGAAGTCATCCTTTCCACTGGCCTGGAGTACGATATAGCTAGGCTGCCTCAGCGAGACGAGACCAATGTCGGATCTAACGGGATCACACTCTCTGGTGGTCAGAGACAACGTGTCTCTCTCGCACGGGCGTTGTATCTACACTCAGATTTGCTCGTGCTGGACGATATTTTCAGTGGCTTGGATGCCGAGACTGAGGAACATGTGTTTAAACATGTGTTTGGGCCACGAGGAATACTACGAAGGCGTGGCGCTACGGTAGTACTGTGCACGAATAGTCTGCAGCACTTGTCTGCTGCTGATCACATCATCGCCATTGGCCGTGGGGTTATCGAAGCACAGGGTACTTCCAAGGAAGTGATAGCCAGTCAAGCATTGAGCCACTACAGCCTATCGCAGCATTCGGCACATACAGACTTGATCTCATCTTCTGAATCGCCACCCCTACCACAGTTCCAGATCTCCACACTGCAGAAATCGAATAACGAAGCCCCGGCACCACAAACGGATGTTGCTCGTCAAATTGGTGACCGCACAGTATACAAATACTGGATCAAGAACATGGGCATACCTCTGGCATTGAGTAGTAGTATCTTCGCAGCACTCTGGGGTTTCTTCACCACTTTTCCCACTGTTTGGCTCACCTTTTGGACCGAAGACATAAAGTCAGCAAACCCTACTCATTCAAACGCCTACTACGTGGGGATATATGGCTTACTACAAGCCTGTGCAACGATATCACTGCTAATCCTAGGTATCACAAT
Source organism: Parastagonospora avenae f. sp. tritici 18332-5 (assembly GCA_022559985.1). Lineage (NCBI taxonomy): Eukaryota > Fungi > Ascomycota > Dothideomycetes > Pleosporales > Phaeosphaeriaceae > Parastagonospora > Parastagonospora avenae. The sequence continues at coordinate 382,337 of JAFJTR010000020.1, forward strand.
CCTCATCAGCTCGATCAAGAAGGTTGGTGCGAACATGCATAGCAATGCCTTGCAGACTCTGATGCAAGCACCGCTTGCTTTTTTTACAAACACCGACACAGGCGTGACCACGAACTTGTTTTCCCAGGACCTTAATTTGATTGACACCGAGCTACCGGACGCTACCATCAGCCTGCTGCTGTCACTCACCACCGCCATTGGACAAGTTGCTGTTATGCTTATGTCGTCCGCATATCTTGCGATAAGCTACCCATTTCTCGCTGTAATTCTGTACGTCGTACAACGATTCTATCTGCGTACTTCTCGGCAATTGCGCCTGCTCGACCTCGAGGCGAAAAGTCCGCTGTATACACACTTCCTGGACACAGTCAGAGGTATCACGACTCTACGTTCGTTTGGCTTCATATCCGAGGACATCGCGAAGAATGCTCGGTTGACAAAGTCAAACCAGAGACCCTCATATCTACTGCTCATGGTCCAGGAATGGTTGAGTTGCGTACTCAATATTGTAGTCATGGTGATGGCCGTGATATTGACTACGCTCGCAGTTCGACTCCACTCAAAATCCGGATTCGCCGGCGCTTCTCTCTATAGTCTATTGGGCCTTGGAGAGAGCTTAGCAGGTATTGTGCTGTCTTGGACTAAGCTAGAGACATCATTAGGCGCAATAGCTCGACTAAAGGCGTTTGGGGACACGGTCACGCCTGAGGATACAGAAGAGGAGAACATCGTCCCTCCTGAACAGTGGCCAGAACATGGTGTTGTGGCTATCGACGGTGTCTCAGCAACGTACAGCAAGCCAGACGAAGGCGAGAGCACAACAAAGCTTGCTCTTCGCGACATCCACGTCACCATTAACCCGGGTGAAAAGGTAGCAATCTGCGGACGTACCGGTAGCGGCAAATCTAGCCTGATCGCCTTCCTTCTCAAACTCTTGGATCCTCTTGCCGAGACAGCGGACAACACAATCATAGACGGACTACCACTTCGGAAGCTTGATCGGATGGCCCTACGTCAGCGCATCATCGCTGTTCCACAGGAGTCTGTGTTTTTGCCAGATGGGTCCACATTTCAAGCAAACCTAGACCCAATCAACGTCTCAACAGTCGAAGAATGCAGAGACGTTCTAGAAGCTGTCGGCTTGTGGAAATTTGTGTTGGAGCGCGGTGGTCTAGAAGCAGGCATGTGTTCAGGAACATTGAGCGCTGGACAGCGGCAGCTTTACTCTGTTGGTCGCGCACTGCTTCGACAGCGTGTAAGAGCGCGAAAGTCGATACGGGGTGGGATATTATTGCTCGACGAAGTGAGCTCAAGTGTAGATGTTGAGACAGAACGTCGCATGCAAGAAATCATCAAGAAGGAGTTCGGGAGTTACACTGTGATAGCTGTGAGCCATCGGCTGGACATGATTATGGATTTTGATAGGGTACTTGTCATGGATACGGGCGAAATTGTGGAGACAGGCAATCCTAGTGAGTTAGCTGAGGCGGCGCAAAGTAGATTTGGCGATCTGGTTCGAGCGATGAGAAAGCAGTAACGCGTGGAATTCATTGCAATCTCGATACAAGTATCTCACCATACACCCGGATTGAAAGGACGTCTGAGCTTCGTTGTTCCTAGCCCGTACAAATGGAGAATCATGATTCATCCGTCCTTGTAGAAGTGCGGATAGATTCGAGATTAAAAGCTTCAGGGCTGCCCAAATTTGGAAGTGGAATTCACGATGCCAACCCTAGCGTGACTGGTCGAACACATCGGCAGCCACAGTGCAGCCTTGAAAGCGCGTTAACGACCAACAAGAAGAGACATCGACATTCTTGCGATGTCAATGCTGTAATCATACGTAAGTTCGAGCTTTCAAGTCAAGCTTGTCATTGGAGTGGGATATAATTGCGCATTCCCAATGTCATCGTGTTCTGGCCATTCATCCCTGGCGACCAAATTGAGTTCAGCTTCATTCCAGCTTCCTAAATCAGGCAATGCCCGAACATCTCCAGAAAGCTATAAATCCGTGCTAGGCATCTTCACGAACCGTTCCGAGCATCACCGCGCATCGTTTTGTCGTTCTTTACCGTCAACACGATGTTTCTTGTCAACTTTCAACCTTCCCCCTGTAGCCCCTTGCCCAGTTGTATATTAACAAGCAGCCACCCTTGTAGAACTAACCCCAGCAGCTCATGCTTTTCATCTGTTCTATGCAGAGCCAGACTTTTGCAGCAACTGATCATTGTCAAAAAACTGCTTTTTAGCAGTCTGCTGACGCTGTATTTGTAGACACTTAACACGACCTACCCCAACAACAAGTACGAAGGATGTTTCGAAGACGCGGTGGGCGGGACCGGAGCACGACTCCTCGATGGTCCGTTCTTCAACGGCAGCTCGAGCTTGACTCAGCAGAGCTGTAAAGCGTGAGCAACTCATTCCACTCCCCAGATGTTGGCGTAGTCCACATGCTCACTTCTCCGCAGGTTCTGTACCAGGAAATCGACCGCCGCACCCGCTGCGCCATACAGATACTTCGGAACGGAGAACGGCCAAGACTGCCGCTGTGGTAACAGCTACAAGCACTCCAGGGCGACCAAGATATGCAGGACTGCTTGCAGGGGTAACAACAAGCAGGCATGCGGTGGCACTAATGCCCTCAACGTCTGGGTTAACCAAGACTTTGTGGCCGGAGGAACCAGCACAGTAAGTTTTTTTCTTCTTGATCGGTTGCGCAGGCTGCAGAGCCAGACTGCCGTTGGACGTGATCCAGGGGTAAGTATAGTATCGTTTGCGCTTCGGCCCCGACACAAGATACTCTTGTGATTGAACTGGCAGGCTTTGGCAGATGCGATACGGCGATTTAAGAATATTCTATCTCGAAATTTCGACATGTGCGAACGAACATCCGAGATCAATCCCAAACGACATGTCCACAACAAGCTACATTGGCACGAAGACTTTGGTAAGTACCTCTACTCGCTGCCTCAGATATCTCGCTGACTTTCAAGATGCTAGACTGTTCAGTCATTACGGCTCACGACCATCATCTTCTGCAAAATGCCTCGTCCAATATCAACTGTCAAGCTTCGACATGACTAGATTGCTTAGGATCAAATCTGCCAATTGCTGCTCGGACGATTACTAACCTCGGGATCATGCTAACACTGCGCCGATATGCTGTGACATTTAGCAAACTGACACATCAACAGAAGAAGCCATCCGTAAACAGCTACCCTACCCAGGGCGCTGGAGAAAACCGGCCACCCATGTGGGTCGGTGACGGTGTTGATGAGCCATACTTCCCAGATGACTCGAAGTACTGGGAGGGCCAGGAGCCAGCGCCCGCTGACAAGCCCAAGCCGACATCTGGAACAAAGCCCAAGCCAGGAAACGCTGGATATCCTGCTAACAGCAAGCCGAGCCCTAAGCCTGCTAGTGGTTACAAGGCCACAAAGCCCTCGGGATATCCTGCGAATCCTGCCAATCCTGCCAAGAGATGGCTGAGCAGATTTAACTTGTGGTGAGTAATTTGACTAACCATTAGTTGGAATTTGGAGGAAGCTTTCAGGTTCAGAAAGCATAGGCAATGGTTCACAGTAAGTCGCCAATACTCCTTGTTTCGTCTCATGCTGATTGCAATAGCTCGTTTAGTAGCATGGCGATGCATTTTCGTTCGTTTGGTTCGACGACAAAGACCACTCACCTGTTAGAAAGTGGTCTGACTAGTGCTTAAAATGTATAAGTCGTTCACACATCTGATGTGTCCCGTTTCCGTTCCCTTTGCGTGTTGTGATGTGATTATGTCTTTTACCGTTCTCCCACGTCGGGTTTGAGTGTGACCCGTTCCCGGCTCACATCAATGCTCAGGCTTCTAGCATGACTTCTCTTGCTGTCTAGTCCCGCAGATGACAGCTTGCAGCGGATGATATCTGCAGCGGATGCCCTTCTCTGACCGGTTCCTCGGAGTTGGAATGCGCAAGATGGCGACGCACACGTTTGAGTATGACTGGACGCTGGACCGCCGTGTCGTCCTTGCGTCTCAATAATTGTTGGAGGACGTCATGTGATTACCGACACATGACCTTCCAAGAACATTCCAAGGTAATACTGCATGGAACGGAGACTGGAAGATAGCGTAGCGCTAGCTGTGATACACCAAGAAGTGACTGTGAAGAGTCACGGAGTACGACTGCTCTCACCTGAATTTTACCATCTCTTTGCTAGCATAGGCGACGTCATGTATGCGCTGTGTGTGATACTGTGAGACTTTCGAACGGGGTTCGGGTCAATTGAATGATGGTGAACGGCGCGGCCACTCAAACGGCACGGAGGAAAGCGGCCTGGCCAGGTGGCAACCGTGCGCAAGCAGGGTCCTGGCAAAATGTGGAGTCGTGCGCGCCGGTGATGAACCTTTCGGCTGCCCCATAAACAAGTCCTGGTAACCGGGACTTCTCCTTTGCTACCTTCCGAGTACTACTTTTTAATTGTAACCCTTCTCGACCTTCACTTCACAGGATCGGCCTAGTTGATAGACGGCTTGCCAATACTTCTCTCTATCACCTGCGCCTCCTTAATTCTGCCCACCATGCCGAGCCCATTGAACATGTTGTACTATGCGGTCCACCCCAGCGAACTGCGGTCAATGATCCAATGGTATGTAGATTTGGCAACCACATCAAGTGTTTGGTGTCGCTACATGCAGTCTGCTAACAATGCGCGCAGGAAAGTGTGGCACAACCCCGTTCACGAGCGCGACGAGTCCAAAGAGACGGAGAGTCTCAAGCGATGCTTCTTCTTCCTCGAGAAGACGAGCCGGAGTTTTGCCGCTGTCATACTGGAGCTGCACCCCGAACTTCTCGTGCCCGTAGCGCTCTTTTACCTCATCCTGCGCGGTCTCGACACGGTGGAGGACGACATGTCGATACCGTTGGAGAAGAAGGAGCCAATCCTGCGGGATTTCCAGAACCTCCTGGAGCAGGATGGCTGGACGTTTAACGATAACGGCCCGAACGAGAAGGACAGGCAGCTGCTTGTCGAGTTCAACGTGGTGATTGAGGAGTTCAAGAAGATCAAGCCGGCGTACCGGGATATCATCAAGGACATTACGAAGCGCATGGGTAACGGCATGGCAGACTATGCGAACAACGCCGAGCACAACATCAACGGAGTCAACACCATCAAGGACTACGAGCTCTACTGCCATTACGTCGCTGGTCTCGTGGGCGAGGGCTTGACGCGATTGTTTGTTGAGGCTGGTCTTGCCAACGAAGCATTACTGAGGAAGCCAGAGCTCATGGAGTCCATGGGCCAGTTCCTCCAGCAAGTGAACATCACCCGCGACATCAAAGAAGACCTGGACGACGGACGGCGATTCTGGCCACGTGAGATCTGGTCCAAGCATGTGGACAACTTCGAGGACATGTTCAAGCCTGAGAACAAGGAGAAGGCACTTGCCGCGAGTTCAGAAATGATCCTCACAGCCCTCACCCGGGCGGACGACTGTCTCTACTACCTCGCAGGTCTTCGAGAGCAGAGTGTCTTCAACTTTTGCGCCATCCCACAGTCCATGGCTATCGCTACCCTAGAAGTCTGTTTCCAAAACTACGCCATTTTCCAGAAGAATGTCAAGATCACCAAGGGACAGGCATGCCAATTGATGATTGAGTCAACACAGAATCTGGAACTGGTGTGCCAGGTTTTCAAACAATACACACGAAAGATCCACCAGAAGAATAACCCAAATGACCCAAATTTCCTGAAAATCAGCATTGCTCTGGGCAGGGTGAGTTGAGACGAGAGATGCGAATGAAGCAAGCTGACACCCACACAGATAGAACAGTTCATCGAGTCCATCTTTCCATCACAGAAGCCGCCGGCGAAGGAGACGCCTGCCAGTGTCGAGGAAGCTGCGAAGAAGAAGAAACAAGACGAGGAGGACAAGTGGGATCTGATTTACATGATCTCGGCGGTGCTGCTAACTGTCGGCGTTATCTCATTCTTCATGGTAAGCTTCAACGTCTTTTCTCGTTCGGTCCATGCTAATAATCTCTAGCTTTTCGTCGCCTACCTGGCGGGTGCTCGCTTCGACATTGCTTACTACCAGGCCAAAGAACAGTTCGGACAGCTCCTTGGCTGGGGCGCGTCGAATGCCACGAAGATCGCTGAGGTCACAAAGGTCGTGGAGGCAGCTCCGGGCCACAGCGAGCTTTAAGGATAAGCTTACAGGCCCTCATGTCTATATGTATTATAATTGCTGGCACCATGTTCTTCCGGCCAGGTACGCATTTAACAAAATTCTAATGTAACTGTTCACATCAATAGCCGGGAGGTGGCTTCAGTGAAATAAACATAGCACGGATGTCAAATTCCAATCCCGCCCTCTTAATGGCAGTGATTGGGCCGAGAAGTGCTTATATCAGAATGCGTTTTGCTCGGCGACGAGGCTGTTCTTGGGCTGATGCTATGGTGGCATCAGCGCATTACAGCGATGCGGACATACTTCCTCTTAGACAGCAAAATGCAATCCTTTTGCCAACAAAGTTCACTTGGTGACCTTGTGTGCGAGTTGGAGACAGTGGTGAGACGCCGACGGAGGTGGCCAATCAGGGCTTAGCGCAAGCGGTCCCTCTATGGCACCTGCATTTTCTCGTCTTCTTGGGGAAAGCAGACACAAGCCCGCACCCAATTTCACCACGCCACAACCAAATAATCCGCTGTAGATCCTTCCGCTGCCTATCGAAGACAGCCCCGCGACTGCGCCTGTAGAGAAATCGCCTGGCGCGACTTTGACGGCCCCACCTTCACATTAGACGCCCGCCAACAGACCACATCCACCTCCGACACGACCACCTGCGACCTCGCTCGCAACTCGACTTGGCTATCAACAGCACTCTAATTTCTCTACACACCCTTTACGCTCACCACACAGTCACAATGGCCGACGTGGCGACTGCACCCAAGCCCGACCAGCAGGTCCCGCTTGATACGATTCCCATCTCGCCTACGGAGGGCTCAGGCGACAGCACCAACGAGAAGTCGTCCACCAGCAACACCACAAACGAGGGCGACGTCCGCACCGTCTTCCACGACCCCGAGAACTTCAACGTCAAGCACCCGCTCATGAACACATGGTCGCTATGGTTCACCAAGCCGCCGAGCGGCAAAGTACGTTTCAGTGCACTGTGCTATACTATGGCTTAGCTAACATGTGCAGGGCGACAACTGGGCGGACCTGCTGAAGGAAGTTATTTCGTTTGACTCAGTCGAGGAGTTCTGGGGCATCTACGTACGTCTTGTGCGGCTCACACATGCATTCCTGTACTGATCATGTGTGCAGAACAACATCACCCCTACCTCCGATCTTGCGCTCAAGTCCGACTACCATCTCTTCAAGAAGGGCGTACGACCCGAGTGGGAAGACGCGCAGAACAAGCACGGAGGCAAGTGGGCGTTCCAGTTCAAGGACAAGAAGGCCATCAACATTGACGCACTCTGGCTGCACGTCATGCTTGCTGCCATTGGAGAGAACCTCGAGGACGAGGAGGACAACGAGGTCATGGGCGTTGTCGTCAACGTTCGACGAGGCTTCTACCGTATCGGCCTCTGGACGCGGACGGTTGGTCGCGCTATTCCGGGCGACGGCGGCAAGGCCCGCACCACTGAGCAGGGCAAGGAAGTGCTCCTCAAGATCGGCAAGCGGTTCAAGCAGTCTCTCCAGCTCAACGACAAGGAGGCCGTAGAGTTCTCTGGTCACACCGACGCTGCACATGCCGGCAGCACCCGTGCGAAGGCCAAATTCGTCGTCTAATCAAGCCCAAGACACAGCAAGCTTACCAGCGTCGAGCAAGGCGAACACCAAGCTCGACCCAATCACCGGTTTCCTTACTTCATTAAACTGCCGTGCGCGTTCTCTTGAATGAATTGCGCCCTCGTTATTTACTCCTGGATGGACTAAAAGTACTCAACACTGGTCATGATTACGGGATGGGATTTACGGCATGGCGTATGCATGGGCGGCGACAGGTGATATCGGGTTTCTGACATGCTTCATCTGATCATGAGAATTATACCCAGCTTGAAGGTATTTGATAGACTGAAGCTCTCTCATCTAGCATAACTACGAATGGAAAGATAGATGCACTGTTCCTGCGCCATGCTGAGCTTACTGTACTTTTTTTTAGTGTACCTGGGACTGCGGTCGGCGGTGGAGTGAACTCGCAATTCGCAATCACCAGACCCCAGATGGCACTAGCGCTGGTGACGTCGACCTGTGGCTGAACGTGCGGCGCAGGAATTTCGGAAGGTACATGCGGCCCCGACGCGCGCCCAACGCTACATAACAAGTCACTGTTCCTTCACTCCTTCCCCATATTTGATATACGCAACCATGGTCGTAGAAACAGCATACTATGACGCCCTCGGCGTAACGCCCACGGCAAGCGAACTCGAAATCAAGAAGGCATACCGCAAACTTGCGATCAAACTGCATCCCGGTAGCCAGCGCCCGCACGAATAGAAATAGAAATGTAGCGAATGCTTACACGGCCGCAGACAAGAACCCAGGCGATGAAACCGCGCACGCAAAGTTCCAAGAAGTGTGTTGACCGCCTTTTACATTCGGGCCTCTGCGCCTTTTCAGCAGTGTTGTAGGATAGCGGGGCTCACACCATGACAGATTGGAGAGGCATACCAGATTCTGAGCGACGACCAGCTGCGAGCAGCGTACGACAAGCATGGAAAGGAAGGAGCGATGCCGAGCAGCGGGTTTGGTACGAATCTTCTACACACAAGTTTACATGTACGGAGCGCTGACTAGGCAACAGAGGACCCGTCCGAGTTCTTCACCATGATCTTTGGTGGAGAAGCCTTTGTAGACTGGTATGCTATATGCGACGAGACATGTTGCCTCGACAGAGGGAGCGCGAACGCAGGCTGACTTGTGTAGGATCGGCGAGATATCGCTGATGAAGGACCTCACCAAGACCATGGAGATCTCCATGCGCGAGATGGAGGAGCAGGAAGCTGCAGCTGCAGAGGCTGAGAAGGTGGCTGAAGTGTCAGGCTCAGCGGAAGCAGCAGGACAGACGACTGGTACTACTGGTGCTGCTCCCGCGACCGGGCCCATAGATCCTGCCACAACCCCAAGTGCTGCCGCCAAAGCAAAGGAGGCCGAGGCTGAAGCGGAGCAAGCAGGAGCACATGCTGCAGGCGCACCGCCAGCATATGGTGCGCCGCTGCCTGCATACGCGGAACCCGCTGCTGAGTCGTCTACTGCTACTGGTAGCACCACCACTACCCCAGCCGCAGCATCCGGCTCGAGCACACCGCAGACACGAGGCATACCTATCCGAGCCGCCATCATGGACAAGTCGGAAGAGGATGCACGTATGGAGGCTGCAGGTATGACGGACGCTGAGAAGGAGCTGCGCGAGAAGCAGAAGAAGAAGGCCGGCTTGACCAAGGAGCAGCGAGAAGAGCTAGCAGCATACGAATTGGAGCGCAAGAAGATCCGAGAAGAGCGCATCGCTAACCTTTCCAAGAAGCTCATAGATCGCATCTCTGTCTGGACCGAGACCGACAAGGCCAGCGACGTCACCGCCGCCTTCAAAGACAAGATTCGATTAGAGATTGAAAACCTCAAGATGGAATCCTTTGGTATTGAGATCCTTCACGCCATTGGTACAACATACACCATGAAGGCTTCGTCCTTCCTCAAGTCTCAGAAATTCCTCGGCATTTCTGGTTTCTTCAGCCGCATCAAGGACAAGGGTACATTGGTGAAGGACACTTGGAGCACCATGTCTGCTGCGATAGACGCGCAGCTGACCATGGAAGAGATGGCCAAGCTAGAAGAGGCGGGTGGTGAGGCATGGACTGATGAGAAGAAGGCCGAGTATGAGAAGAAGGTCACGGGCAAGATCCTCGCAGCCGCGTGGAGAGGCAGCAAGTTTGAGATTCAGAGTGTGCTGCGCGATATCTGTGATGAAGTTTTGAACGACAAAAAGGTCAAGCTGGATAAGCGCGTAGAGCGAGCACAAGCGCTGATGATCATTGGAGAGATGTTCCAGAAGGTAGGCATTTTCCATCACAGCACTGTGGTTGAATTCACACTAACAACGTATAGGCTGAACGCGATCCCGAAGAAGAAGGCGACTTCATGGCCTTCGAGCAGCTCATGGCTGAGGCCAATGCAAAGAAGGAAAACAAGCACGAGAAGCACCATCACGACAAGAAGGAAAAGAAGAAGGAGAAGGCATAATATCCCAACCATGCCATTTCACACCTCACGACTCTCTTCTCTTCTTTGTGATATCCATAGATTCTCTTCGCACCACCACGGCATGTTCCGACCATGTCAATAATTGAGGTGAGGCATATAGCGGCTGGAATTGAGTATATAGAAACAGCTTTGGGAGCCGAATTGAAGCGTCACACTCGTCCTTCACCCCGCCCATCCAATCTCAAAACTAACATCATCAATCCACACCTCCCCCTCCCCACCCTCACACTCAACCCCTATCTCAACACTCCCTTCCATCCCCTCCCCGACAGGAAATAAAATACTCCTCCGCCCATACTCCACCCCCGGCGTAAACTTCAGCTTTGTCTCGCTATCCCAGCGCACATCACACACACAGCCCCCTTCGTGCGTCTGCTTCGTCCACAATCCCACTGTGTAGCTGCGCCGCGGCGACACGGCAATCTTCTGAGCTAGCGTCACGCCGCCGCCTGCGACGAATGCGTAGGATCCCGTGCGCGGGTCGGAAGTCGCGGGTATGGCTTTGCGTGTTGAGGCGGCGGTGGATTGAGTCCAGTTAACGAGAGAGCGGTGTTCGAAGGAGGGGTTGGCGAGGAGGTTTTTTTTCAAGGGTGGGGGGCAGGGGAGAGTGGACTTTGGTTGTGGAGAGGGGGAAGGGGAGGGGGTGGTGTAGATGTATGCGGCTGATGCAGTTGGGCTGGGGGGATTTGTTAGGTTTGGAGAAAGTAAAGTTGTGGCGAGGGGGTGAGGTACTTCAGTGTCAGAACTGCGGATTTATTCTTCAGCGAGCAGACGGGATTGTTGAAGGATATAGCGGTGCACGAGGGGGTGGTGGTGCAGAGGGATATGCATTCGGTGATCGAGGAGGTCTGGGGGGTGTTAGGAGATATGGAAGATGGAAATGGGAGGGGGAAAGGGCGCACTTGGACAGACACAATGTCTCCGCCGGAGTAATCGAGGCCGCAGGCGAATGCGAAGGAGGAGCCGTTGATGTCGAATGTGCATTGATTGTGTGTGGGACACACGGGGGATGAGGGACATGTACCCATGTTGAAGTTTGGAGAATGACAAGTTGATGGGAATGTGGTAGGAGGAGACAAGATGTGGTCTACCCGCGACTTGATGTCACTTTGATCTTCACCCCGTCTTCCGACCACGGAATCTTAATGTTAGAATAATTATGGTACACCAGAGCGAGATGCATACGGGAAGCGGAGAACCGAGTGAAGTTATTTGGTTGTCTAGTTGCGCACGTGATGATAGCGTGCTGGATCAGGGTTGGGGTTCCGCCCATTGGGGGTTGTTACATTGTTATACACAAGGACTACAAGATGTGACATGGAATCAGCCCGTTCAAGCTGAGGAGGAAGAAAGCGGGTCGTTTATTCCGCCTGTATGCGTGCCTTGTACTCGTCATACTATCTCTTCGCCTTGAGTTCTTCCCACCCATAACAAGTCAGGCCCTCAGCCTCGAACTGTTCCTCAGTAATGATGTGGCATATTTGAATTTTAGTTTTGCCCGAGCGTAGGACGAGTGCGTCCCAGTCCACCAAGTAATGGCTGGGGTCAACAGCTGCGCCAGCTTCGATGTTGGTCCATTGCAGCGCTGTTGGTGTCTCGGGGGATCCTGAGTTCGGTACAACAACGTAGGCACCTTTGCAGGCTATCAGGCGATGCGCTTCGCTCCTTGACGATGCTAGGCCTGCAGCGCAAAGAATGCGCGAGAATGAGCCGGGCTGAAGCAGCGTCTTGGGCAACGTCACAATTTTCTGCTTTGATAGCGCAGACATCGTCCCGGACTCTTGTGCATTGGTTGAAAGGCCGGAAGACTCTTTGTCAGCTCCTTCGGCCTGTTCACTCTCGTTCGGCTGCTCAGGGTCTGGAGTCTTGGCGGCTTTGATGTCGGCCATGGAATTTCTCAAGGCACCCAAGGAGAATGTGTTCGTGCCGTGACTGAAGGCTTCCTTATGCGCTTCTTGTGCCATCTTTGCAGATCTGGCACCGTGGGCGAGCTCGACCATCTCTCTCGCTAGGATGTGTTGTGCTAGTCGTTTCGATTCGTCTTTTCCTTGTTGCGCCATCAAAAGGTTGATTTGATCGATAGGCAGGAACGTGAAGAGTTTCAGGTAACGCTCCACATCGTTGTCCGCCGTCTTGACGAAGTACTACTGCGTGTTAGCGATGTGCTGGCATGACAGACTCTCATCGTCATACCTGATACAGGTCAAAGGAATTCATCATTTTCGGATCGAGCCAAACTGCATTTCCAGCACTCTTGCCGAACTTTTCTCCGCTCGCGGTAGTGAGTAGAGGTGTTGTGATGCCGTACGTTGCGAGCAGCGGGTTTTCGTCCAGCCCTGGATCTGAAGAGCGGTCTCCTGTTCTCCGCATATGGCCGATAGCATCCATTCCAGCGCAGATGTTGCCATATTGGTCGGAACCGCCAATCTGAAGCTGAACGCCATTCCGCTGGTACATGTGCCACCAGTCGTAGGCCTGGAAGAGAGGATAGCTGAACTCGGAGATAGCCATGCCTTCGCCGTTCTCCATGCGTACCTTGACGCTATATTTATGTCAGCTACACTCTGGAATGCGTTATGGCTGGCTCACGAGTCGCGAGCAAGCATTGCTCCTAATCGCATGCCCGAGCCAATACCCCTCATAAGGTCGAGGGCAGACAGTTGCTGTAACCAATCCTGGTTGTCCAAGCGTTCCTTCTTCCACTTGATCGATGCGGAGTACTGGTGTTTGATGCCCAGACACTTGACGTTGGTCCACAGTTTTCCGAGCTGAACATGCATGTTCCTGCTGTTTTGGCGCTGTATGTTGGCCGCCTGACTCGAACGGGCGGTCGTTCTTCCAGATGGATCTCCAATGGTAGCTGTACCTCCTCCAAGCTACTCGATATTAATTCCGTGTTGTTATGTTCGGCCGCGGGTGGCTCACCAAGCTGAAGGTGTTGTAGCCGTGGAGGTACATCCAGAACAGCGCCATGAATGGAAGGAGGTGGCCGACATGGAGTGATGGAGCGGTAGGGTCGACACCGACATATGCGCCGATGGGCTTCTCTGTGAGTACCCAGTCGAGTGTCTTCCGTTCACTGTGTAGTTTTAGCAACATCCCACGTCGTGAGAGACGAATGAAGAACACCACGTGTACTTACCCCGCAACATCCTTCACAAAGCCACGCTCTTCGAGGACGCTTAGCATGCTCTGCTGTGCACCTGCCCTTATTGTGCCCGCCCGCTCTGCCCATGCCGCCCGGTCAGCTTGTCCCCCATCTTCGCCATGTGCCGATGTGTATTGTCTCCGTATACACTGCCGACACAAATATTGCGGGCGCCGTGGCAGATGCCTTAGTAACGACATGGTCCGATGGCGTCGTCGAAGTAAAGAAATTGTCCATGTCGGAACTTGTGCCTGCCAAGATTGAAGATGCGCTCATTGGCCCAAGCTTGTAGCTCTCCCGCAGCACCTCCGCACCTCCGCACCTCCGCACCTCCGCAACACGTCGTCACTTGACCTCACGCGTTGACTCCAGCTAGCTTCTTCTTCTGCACCTACAATAATCTTCACCATAGCCTTATAAGACTCTATATTCTCCTCAATTGAATGCATCCTGACCTTCTCCCTTTGTTCATCATTTCACATTGAACTTCATGCTTGTTGCTCCCACCCTGCTCTAGCTTAATGTGATAGCTCCTCTCAATCCAAGCCACTATGTATGCATCACTTACATGCCACCCGCCCTTGGGCCAAACCACGACCATTGGCCCGGACACAACGTCCGTGAGTCGATCAACATGACCTGGGTCAGCTCAGCAAGGTGTAACAGTCACTAGGTCCGTTTCACCGTACTCATCGAAAGCTCAGCCAGCTCTGAGAAGACGTGGGATGTCGCGTTGTGGCACAACTTTGAAGACCCCAGCCACTGGACCAGCCTGAGCCTGCAGCCAGCCTCAGAGCCCAATGTGGTATGACAGTCGTGTCTTCGTGCGTCATGTCTTTAGAATTGACATTGCTAGACAGTAGTAAGGGCGAAAGATACCAACGTACGACGCCAATACTTCAACGTCGATCTTCCCGGGCGTCCGGCCAAGCATGGCTTATTTTCTTACACAATCACTTTTCGGGTGGCAAAGGTACGACACTGCATTCTTGATGTCTCCACAAACGGGCTCTATATTGGGTCCGTTGGGCAGCGTAATATGAGGTTGATGATTCTGAACGTCCACAGGAAGAGCCATGGAAGTGGGCGAATGAGGCGTTCTCTACATCGGACGGGCATCTCATCTACCAGTCTCCGGATCCAGTCAAGGACGACTTGACACACTACATCGAAGAGCTACCGTCTTTCCTTAACATAGAAAAGGAGCAAAGTGATACCCCCGAGACCCAGCTTTGGTCTATAACCGGCTCCGTGAAAGCTGCATCTGGCAAAGAACCTGGCATGCTAAACGAGAAGCTCGGTAAACCGACAGACTTCTCACGTTGGTTCGCTGAGACTCGAATTTGGAGCCCCTGGCTTGCGCCTCGACAGGGTAGGGAAAAGTTCCAACCAGACAAAGATGCCATCTTGACGGCTTTTGAACGAAAAGATGGGTCTCATCTAGTTATTCTTGCCGTAAGTGGCATGAAGGATGTGCTAACAGTTTTCCGCCATGACTTTGACGGACGGATAGTCATCAGTTCACAGAACGACCGCGAAGAGGAAGGTGGTTTCAATCTCATCGCTGCGGTTGGTAAGACCCTAGAGAATGCCGTTGCTGCTACCATGTATCATGCACGAAAGATTGTCATGAGGTATGAAGAGATGGAAGGACAACTTGACGCAGAACACCAAGCTTTGATGAAAGACTTCAAACCTGAATGGCTTGAGAACTGGTGTAAGTAACTGATGGGTAGTCGCTGACATCAACGGCTCCTGCAACTAACACGAACTTCTTATAGATGATGGACTAGCGTATTGCACATGGAACGGACTTGGCCAAAACTTGACCGAAGAAAAGATCTTCGACGCTCTTGACTCACTGTCCAAGAATGAAATCAACATCAGTAATCTGATCATCGACGACAATTGGCAATCCTTGGTAAGTACACAGTCACGCGCAAGAACTATCGCTCATAAGGCACAGACCAAAGGCGCTACTCAGTTCGATAATGGTTGGATTGAGTTTGAAGCGAACAAAGCTGGATTCCCCCGGGGTCTGAAAGCGACCGTGGGTGACATTCGCAACAAGCACAAACACATCAAGCATATCGCCGTTTGGCATGCTATTCAGGGGTATTGGGGTGGCATTGCGCCAGATGGTAAGATTGCCAAGGAGTACAAGACAGTCAAGGTACAAACGAAGGACGGTGTGTCGAAGAGAGAGGTTACAATGGTCGCTCAAGAGGACGTGGGTCGATTCTACAAAGACTTTTACGAGTTTCTCAGCTCCACAGGAATCGACTCAGTAAAGACAGACAGCCAGTTCTTTCTCGACGAGATCAAAAACGCTGACGATCGTCATCATCTGATCGAAGCATATCAGGATGCTTGGAACATCAATCAGCTGCGATACTTCTCCGCCAAAGCCATCTCCTGCATGTCACAGACACCACAGATTCTGTTTCACTCCTTACTTCCGTCGAACAAGCCACGAATCCTACTGCGGAATTCGGACGACTTCTTTCCGGATGTCCCAGCATCCCATCCGTGGCACGTCTTCTGCAATGCCCATAACTCTATCCTTACCCAATATCTCAACATTCTGCCAGACTGGGATATGTTTCAGACGTCTCACGATTATGCGGGTTTCCACGGCGCCGCTCGTTGTGTCTCCGGAGGCCCCATTTACATCACAGATGTACCTGGGCAACATGGCGTGGATTTGATTGGGCAAATGACCGGAAACACACCACGTGGTGACACAGTAATTATTCGCCCGCACACTGTTGGTAAGAGCATATCAGCATATAATGCTTTCGATGATCCTGTGCTCCTCAAAGTCAGCACGTACGTAGGCATGGCCCATAGCGGGATCAGCATCATTGGTGTCTTCAACTGCGCCCCACGACCTCTCGTGGAGTTCATTGGTCTTGACTCTTTCCCTGGTGCTGAGAAGGGAACATACATCATCCGTGGTCACACGACCGGTCAGATCACGAAACCCACAAGTGTCAAGGATAATAGCGCATTGGTCCACCTTGAGCTGCCTGTACGGGGTTGGGAAATACTGTCCGCATACCCACTACAATCGTTCAAGCTAGAACGCGAAAACCCCGGGAAAGGGTCAGCCGACATCTCGGTGGCCAATCTTGGTATACTCGAGAAGATGACTGGCGCAGCGGCTATCATCAACGCAGATAGCTATATCGAACGATCCTCAGGGAGGCTGCGAACCTGGACTTCACTCAAGGTGCTCGGAACTTACGGTAATACTCAGGCCCTGCCAATCCACATTGATGCACAGACTAATTTTTGCTTAGGCATCTACATTTCGGACTTGAAAGAGCGTTCGATCGAAGACGACTTCTTCGCTTTGCTGTTTGGTCGACCCGTCCCAATTGATTGCGTTGCGGTCAGCAAAACGTGTGAGAACGTCCTGGAGCTCGATCTTACCAAGGCGTGGAAGGAGACAGATCAGAAGGCATCGTGGTCGAACGAGGTGGCTGTTGAGCTCATCATTCGATGAGTACTACACCGTCAGTATGTGTAACGCTAAGTTTGATTTCCTCAAAACGACACTCTTCTCCACCTCACAACTCTCTACATGTTTTACTGCGATGCACGAAGTTTAACACGCTTCATGCTCAGACTCACAAGATGGGAATAGGGACCGTGAGGTTCTTCATAAATAACGTTCTGCGGTTGCAATCCTTCTCATTTTGTGATCAACGCCGCATCCCCAGGTGGCCCAGAAATTCGTGCCTATTCTCCTAAGCTAAAAGAGTTTCCCGAGTTCGAAATTTTGACCAAAACATAGACGAATCGTCGCGACATGTGGTGACACTGTCTCACAGAGCTTTGTCTCCCAAACCTGAGTTCATTGTTGGCCCGAACTTGTTTAGACACAGAGCAAACACCAGGACATGTCTCGCATTGCATGGACCACACGTACAGTCGCGAGCACAATCGGTTTCCGGTCTCGGCACTAGCTGCGATCTTAAAGCACAGACCCTCTAGTGCAGCCTTACTATATTTGTCTTAAGGCCTTACAGAGGCTGTGGTGAAATTTATCTCATTTGTACCGTGACATAATCAACCCTTGTCCGAAAGGGGACATCTATGTAAATATAGATAGTGAAAGCGAAGATCTAGTTCAAACTTTGTAAAGTGCTAGAAATAGACAGGCAGTGCACGAGTGTTGAATGTGGTAATATTTACTCTACACAGGAGACGAACTAGACTAGGAGCCTTTATTAGATGTATTACACAGCTGTGCACGCAAGTTTTTGAGTGCTCTGACCGACACCAACCGTGAAGGGTGGTTGTCGCGAAGGAACCCGCCTTTTACTGTAACTACGTACTCCAGCAGCTCTACCGCCTTCTTCACCTGTCCGTCTGCTCGGTATGCCATTGCGAGCAGGCAGGTGTGTTCTTGGGGTCCATGTCTGACGATGCGCGCCTAGCCAATGGGCAAACCGCTCGTGCCGCGCGGGCCTGACCGGTATCCAAGTTAGCGCAAGTCCCCGCCTCTGGTTACAACCCAGCTCGCAACTCAGCCTGTATATCGACATGTGAGGCTGCGGAAAGCAGGCCGCTGTGCAAGCCACAAGGCTGACCAGTAGCAATTCCTGCTGACAGCCTGCCAGTGCAATACCACCTCCCAAAAACCGACTCTCTCTTCACAGCGACGATCGTAACAACCGCTCTACGTTCTTACCCTGCTCCTAACAGCTCTCCTTCTCCTCGTAGGAGCAGCTATGGCGCGCCGGCTGCGCCACGACGACTACACGGTGGGCTGGGTGTGCGCCCTGCCCGTCGAGCTGGCGGCCGCCCAAGAGATGCTCGACGAAGAGCACCAGGACCTCGAGCGCGACCCCGCCAATAACGACGAGAACCTATACGCCCTAGGCTCTATCAACGGCCACAACGTCGTCATCGTGTGCCTGCCAGCCGGCCGCATCGGCAACAACCCGGCGGCGGTGGTAGCGACACAGCTGAGGGCGACCTTCAAAGCTATCCGCTTCGGGCTAATGGTTGGCCTCGGTGGAGGCGTTCCCAGCGCTGAAGCAGACGTTCGGCTTGGCGACATAGTAGTCAGCCAGCCGCACCAGACCTTTGGCGGGGTGGTGCAGTACGACTCTGGTAAGACGACGCCGAGCGGGTTTGCGCGGACCGGGTCGCTAAATTCGCCACCACAAATTCTGCTTAGTGCAGTAGCTAAAGTACGGGCGAACGAGCTGCGCGGGCGGAGCCAGCTCTCTACGTACGTCTCTAAGCTAGAGCACATCACCAAATTCCAGCGCGCCAAAGCAGGACCTGACGTGCTTTTCGACGCAGCGTACGACCACGAAAGTGGACCTACATGCGACAAGTGCAAGGCAGACAGACAGAAATCTCGGCAGCCGCGCGAGAGCCAGGAGGACGTAGTAGTGCACTATGGCACCATCGCATCGGGCAACCAGGTGATAAGGAGCGCGGCGGAGCGAGAAAAGCTCAGCGCCGAGCTCGGCGGCGTGCTCTGCTTCGAGATGGAGGCGGCGGGCCTGATGAATAGCTTTCCGTGCCTGGCCATCCGCGGCATCTGCGACTACGCTGACTCGCATAAGAATAAGCGATGGCAGCCGTATACGGCGGGGGCAGCGGCGGCGTATGCGAAGGAGATACTGTCGGTGATACCGCCGGGCATGGTCGAGGCGGAGAGGAAGATTGGGGAAGTGTTGTCCGGTTAGTCTTAGCAAGCTTCGTAGTTAGGTTCATCAATACGTACTGACACTCGTATGGACAACAGACCTCTATAAAGTCGCGGAAGACTTCAAGAACATCGCAGGAGATGGGCTTGCCATTTCACAGAAGGCACTTGACATCCAGCGAAAAGAGCACGACCAGAAGCTGTCCGACGAGCAAGCAAGGTGTCTTCAGCTGTTTCGACTTACTCAGAGCTTGAAAGGCGCTACGTACGAGTGGTACAAAGAACGTATAGCCGGTAGAGTAGAGGGTACATGCCTGTGGTTCCTCAACCACCCTCACTTCCAGGAGTGGAGGAGAATTGAATCGGGACCGCTGCTTGTGTCCGCAGATCCTGGATGTGGCAAGTCAGTGCTAGCTAAGTACCTGATAGACCATGTCTTAGCCGAGTCGTCGACGGTGTGCTACTTCTTCTTCAAAGACCAGGTGCAGAACACAGTGCGTGAGGCGCTCTGCGCTCTGCTGCACCAGCTGTTCTCGCAGAAGCGAAGCCTTCTTGTGCATGCCATGGAACAGTACGACAAGGATGGCGTAGGGCTGGTGAACTCGACAAGCTCGCTCTGGAGCGTATTTGGAGAAGCCGTGCAAGATGCGAATGCTGGACCTGTCACTATCGTCCTGGACGCGTTAGATGAGTGCGCTGAGTCAGAAACGCGAGATCTACTGCAGCATATGGAGTCTCAAGTTCGCAGTAGCAGTTCTCGCAACGCAAAGCTAAAGCTTCTTATGACAAGCCGGCCGTACGAGCATGTTGTATCCGAACTCCACAGTCTTTCTGAAGCCTTTCCACGCATTCGGATACCTGGAGAAGACGAGTCAGAGACGATCAGTCAAGAAGTGAACTGTGTTGTACGCCATCGAGTAGACCAGTTCGCGAAAGAGAGAAAGCTTTCAGACGAGATCAAGCGTTGTCTAGAAGATCAGTTACTAAAGATGGAGCACCGTACCTACTTGTGGGCTTACCTTGTGTTTGACTACTTACAAGACTTTCACTTCAAGAGAACGCCCAAAGGAATCGCATCTACCTTTGACGCACTGCCTAAGAGTGTTCACCAAGCTTATGAGCAGATTCTGAGCAAGTCTAAGGATCGCCGGATGGTCCAGAAGGTCCTAGCCATTGTCTTAGCAGCAACCCGACCTCTTACGCTCGCAGAAATGAGCGTCGCGATGGAAATGGATGAGAAGACGAAGTCGATCGATGACATAGACCTCGAGCAGGAGCATGATTTCAAGTCACGCCTTAGATCATGGTGTGGGCTATTTGTCTCTGTCTATCACGGCAAGATCTACTTTCTGCACCAGACGGCACGCGAGTTTCTTCTTGCTGAGCGGATGTCGTCTAACACATTTCAGAAGGAGCTGATATGGCATGGCTTTACTGCTATGAAAGATACTCACACTGTCCTTGCAGAGTGCTGTGTGCGATTCCTCAGCTTTTTTGACCATGGCGACAGCCTCACTACAGACCAAGAACAGGGTGTCGAGAACTATGCGTTCCTAGAATACTCCGCAATGTTTTGGGGCCTGCATGTTCGGGAATCAAGCATTTGCGACGATGAAAGCGCAGCTGTAGCACCGCTCACGTTCAAGCTGTGTGACCCAGGTGCTGAAGGGTATCGAATATGGTCGAAAATATACATGAGAAGAAACTATCGACTGGATGGAAGAGGTCGTACGAGACTCATGGTTGGATGTCATCTCGGGCATGTAGCGGTTGTTAAACGGTCTCTTGAGAAGGGTGCGGACATCACCTTTCAAGATGGTAGCTATGGGAACGCGCTCCATGTGGCTTCAGAAGAAGGCCACGAGCGGATTGTGAAGCTGCTACTTGACAAGGGTGCGGACGTTAACGCACAGGGTGGATACTTTGGCAACGCACTCCAAACGGCTTCATTTAACGGTCACGAGCGGATTGTGAAACTATTACTCGAAAAGGGCGCGGACATCAACGCTAAGGGTAAAACTTATGGGAACGCACTCCACGTGGCTGTTAGAAATGACCACGAGCAGATTGTGAAGTTACTGCTCGAAAAGGGTGCGGACGTCAACGCACGAGGTGGAGAATTCGGGGTCGCACTCCAGGCGGCTTCAGAGAGCGGCTACGAGCAGATTGTGAAGCTATTACTCGACAAGGGCGCAGATGTCGAAGCTTCTGGTGGAGGAGGGTATGGGAACCCGCTCTATGTGGCTTCAGAGAGCGGCGACAAGCAGATTGTGAAGCTACTACTCGACAAGGGCGCAGATGTCAACGCTGATGGAGGGAATGGGAACGCGCTCTATAAGGCTTCAGAGAACGGCTACGAGCAGATTGTGAAGCTACTACTCGACAAGGGCGCAGATGTTAACGATGGATGGAATGGGAACCCGCTCTATGTAGCTTCAGAGAGAGGCTACGAGCAGATTGTGAAGCTACTACTCGACAAGGGCGCAGATGTCAACGCTGATGTTGGAGGGCATGGGAACCCGCTCTATGTAGCTTCAGAGGGAGGCTACGAGCAGATTGTGAAGCTACTACTCAACAAGGGCGCAGATGTTAACGATGGATGGAATGGGAACGCGCTCTATAAGGCTTCAGAGAACGGCTACGAGCAGATTGTGAAGCTGTTGCTTGACACTGGTAAGGTAGACGTCAACACGAGAACTAGAGATGGTTGGACACCTCTGCTGCAAGCAGCACAAAACGGATACAAGGAGGTGGTGAAGCTGTTGCTTGACACTAGTAAGGTCAACGTTAACGCGAAGACTATTGCTGGCTGGACACCTCTACTGTGTGCGGTACACAATGGACACGAAGCGGTGTCGAAGCTGTTGCTTGACACTGGTGAAATCAATATCCACGAGACAACTACTGATGGCTGGACACCTCTATTATTGGCAGTACGGAGCGGACAAACAGCAGTAGTAAAGCTGCTGCTTGATACAGGCAAGATCGATGTCAACGAGACAACTACTGCTGGCTGGACACCACTGCTGCAAGCAGCACAAAACGGACACGAGGAGGTAGTGAAACTGATGCTTAATACTGGCAAGGCGGACGTCAACGCGAAGACCACTGATGGCTGGACGCCTCTATTGATAGCAGCACGGAACGGACACGAGGCGGTAGTAAAGCTGTTGCTTAATACGGGCAAGGTTGATATCAGTGAGATAACTACTAATGGTGAGATATCTCTGATGTGGGCGGTACAGAACAGATACGACTCAGTAGTAAAGCTGCTGCTTAATACTGGCAAGATCGATCTCAACGCGAAGGCTACTGATGGCTGGACACTATTACTCCAGGCGGCACAGGATGGAAACGAGGCGATACTGAAGCTATTGTTTGATACTGGTAAGGTCGATATCCACGAGACAACTACTGATGGCTGGACACCTCTGTTATTAGCAGTACGGAGCGGACAAACAGCGGCAGTAAAGCTGCTGCTTGATACAGGCAAGATCGATGTTAACGAGACAACTACTACTGGCTGGACACCACTGCTGCAAGCAGCACAAAACGGACACGAGGAGGTGGTGAAGCTGCTGCTTAACACTGGCAAGGTTAACGTCAACGCGAAGACTATTGATGGCTGGACGCCTCTGATGTGGGCGGTACGTAATGGATACGAAGCGGTGGTAAAGCTGTTGCTTGATACTGGCAAGGTCGACGTCAACACGAAGGCTACTGATGGTTGGACACCACTGCTGCAGGCGGCATAGAGCGGTAACGAGGCAGTGGTAAACCTGCTGCGTTGTAGTGGCAAGGTTGTTATGGATGCCAAAGCCGTGTCTAAGCTTCACCGAGTGCAAAGCCTACCGCTTATAACTTTGCGGCCCTGAAAACCGCGCGACTGAGTCGTATACAAACCTGCTGGACAAGCAAAGAGTGCAGTAAGTTATACGTACACTCGATGTCAAGACTATTGATAGATGGATGATATAACTGGACTGGCTTCAGAGACCTCGATCAAGGATCCTCGCCTGTAGCATCGGGAGCTACCGGAGCGTCTATATGTAATGGAAGCACACGTCCTATAAAACAATACGTGACGACTTATATTATTCTAATGCTCTACTAATATAGATGCAGTAGGTACTTGATTATGTAAATGTACGAAATATATAAATTTTATTATAGCTTCGCAATGCACCAAGATAGCTGTGTAAGGCTATGACTTCTGTTCCGTACTATTAGAATGTAGCTAGTACGGGAACTAATTCTACTCGCTACTGTATTACTGTACTGTATAGAAAGTATAAGTTTCGCTTTAATCCTTGCGGAGCGCTAAGACAGATATTGTAACGAGGTCACCTACTAGTACCGGACTTAGTTACTTATGTCCTCCCTCGTTACAGCGATATCACCCCGGATTACGCCGGACACGATTCGGACCTG
>JAFJTR010000209.1:0-12493 GCA_022559985.1 Parastagonospora avenae f. sp. tritici 18332-5
TGCTCAACAGAGTAGGTCTACTGTATCAAGCGCTGCAGAGACAGCTGCAGTAGTTACTGCAGCTGCAGCGCTTGAATCTATGTGTACTCAGTGGCAATTGTAGTAACTATTGGCGGACATATCGCGTGTTTTGTGCAGGAGTCGCGTTTTGCCGAGGTGGCCGGAAACCCTAGGTGGCCGGCATCTATATGCGCTAGCTTATAGACAGCCCTGTTTTAAGCAAGGCGCTATAAAGCAGGCATAACTAGGAGGGAGATAATGAAACGCTTCTGAGAATACATAATAACAACACATCTACTTAGGCCTAAGCATAGAGCTGCCTTTGTAGTTAATAAAGCTTTATATCTCGCTAACAGTAGTGCAACTACCTAGGGCATTAAGAAGGATGCTTCTATTGCAGAAAACGCGCTATCTAAATAAGATAACACTTGCAATTATAGTAAGAATCTAAGAAAACGCGCGCATAGCAAGCACGCAACTTAAACAGCTAAATGCCCTGCCTATTGTGAGATCTAAAGAGGTTCTTGAAAAATGTTAATAATTAAAGTAATTAATTGTCTTGCCTCGTCTAATCTATGAACAGGTGGCTTTTGTCCCCCGCCCTTGTGCAACTAGCTGCGCGGTCTATTCTATGCAGTTCTATTCTAGCTAAGCCTATAATGCAGCTAGCCTTGCTTATATCTAACACACCCCCTTAGCTTAGATAGACATCTAAGCTAGATAGCTACTTGCAGTGTCTTATAAGGTAACTAGCTCTAGTCTCTCTTAAAGCTTATTTAGTAATAGTTCTTAGTAGTTTAGCTTATCTATGCGTTCTACAAGATTAAGGTAATTAAGAAAGGTGTTCTATTTATTTCTAGAGAGGGCCTTAGTAAGGCTGTTAGCAGGCATGCTGGCAGAGAGTATATACTTAACTGAGATTGTTCCTTATTAGACCTCTTGCCGCAGCTAGTAATTGTGGATATCTACGTGTTAGAGCTTTATTTATAGCTTTAATATTTCCTTAGTTACTAAGCTAATTATCTGCGTATTGTTGCAGTATATCATGATAGTCTTCTTTAGTAGATTAATTCTAAGCTTACTAATTAGTCTTAAGATAAAAATAGCTTCCTTTGCCACCTGTAATAGAGCAAGGAGCTCTGCCTCGGTTGTTAAGGTGGTGATAGTGTCTTGCTTGCTAGCTTTCTATGCAATCAGGCCTCTAAATAGTTAAATCGTGTAGCCTTGTGAGCTCTTGCAGTCAGAGGTGTTGTCAGCGAACGACGCATCGCTCGCTACCTCGAGGTGGAGGCCTCCGCCTTGGCGTAGGGCTAAGTTCTGCGTACTCATGAGGTAGAGCAGTACTCGATTAGCTGCTTCGTGATGCTTTAGTCCTAGGTTAAGCATATATTGCGCAAGTCTTGATATAGCAAACGCGATGTCTAGGCGTGTTGTAACTGCTGCAAACAGCAGTAAGCTAATCTTGCGTTAGTACTTATTAATTCCTAATAGCGTAGCTAAGCTAGCTTATAGCTCTAGCTTAATAGAGGACATTAGGGTATTGTGTTAAGTGTCTCTCTTATTAATTAAGCAGCTGATTTTCTTAAGATAGGCAGCTTATAAAAGAAGGAGTGTGTGATTTCTCCTATCTTAGGTATTTTCTCCTATCTTAGGTAATTTCTACTTCTAGGAACTACTTTAAGTCTTCTTCTTCTATAAGAGTGTACTTTATTTATAGATCCTGTATAACAGAGTAAGCTAAGTGTTCTTTGTTCTTAGGGTATCTAAAGATAATATTATCTACATAGAAGAAGATAAACACTCTGTTCTTTATTATACAGCAGGGCTCATGAGGCACTAATTGCAGTTCTAGCTAGAGTAGGGTATAAGTGAATTCCTTCTGCCATAGCAGAGGTGAGATGCGCAGTCTATATAGGGCCTTATGCAGTTTTAGAGCTGTATTTAGCTTCCTGTAGCTGTTAGGCATCCTTATATAGACTTCTTGATTAATTGTTGCATGCACAAACGCGTTAGTTACATTATACTGCTTAAGCTTAAGGTTGCAATCTGCAGCGATCGCTATTATTAATCTAAATAACTAGCTAGCAAGCGTTGCGGCGTAGGTGTCTTGTGCAGATACATCGCGCTGCTAGTCTCCTCAGACTACTAAGCGCGCCTTGCATTTCTGTAATCTATGTTGCTAGTTAAGCTTATACGTGTATACCTACGTGTAGTTAAGGATCTGATGCCCTTCTTGTTTAATCTGCTTAAGTGGCACTTCTAACTATAAAGTTATCTTCAAGTAGCTTTAGAGGTGTTCCTGCTTAGCTTTCTTCTACTAGTTACTTAATAGGTGACTTTCTATCTCCCTATAAAATGCAGAGGGGGTGGGAGCTAGCTTTAATGCAATGTAGTTCCTCTTGCTCTTAGCCTTTTAAGCTAAGCCTTGTTAATGACTTTATCTTAGTATATACTAATATTTCCTGCTTAGGTGCCTGCCATAAACGCGGCTTGCTAAGGGATTGTTCTTAAGTTGCTGTGTGAGGTATATTTCGGCTTTCTAGGCCTGCCTTTAGCTAGAAAAGCTGCTAGTGGCGGAGTTAGAGGTGGAGTTAGATAGATCTCTGCGATCTTCTGTCCTTAGTAATATCTAGGTGGTTCTGAATTATCTAGTAATAGATTAGATAGTTGCATAGCGTTAGCAGCTCTATTATCCTTATAGAATGACTTAGCCTCTAGATAGCTAGTTAGACTTAGTAGTTCTAGAGTCCTTATTAGAGTAGCGATTTCTTTAAGCATGCTATGCATAAAGTTCTTATACAGGTCCTTAGTCTTGCTATTAAACACTAACTGCTTATTAAAGGTGACGTTACGTGTGCTAATTACTCTAGCTAGTAATAGTATCTAGATGCGATAGATATTAGAGGATCTGTATCTAATAAGATATCTAATCTATGCTTTTAGATCTAGGCGTTGTAGGCGTGATTTTCCTTAGTGTATGTTATTAGATATTGCAAAGGCTTTGCACCTATATACCTTAAGATAACTAAGGTTTAGTTTGCAGAGTAAGGTAATTCTACTATTACTAAAAGCAGTGTGTATAAAGAAGATCTTATAAGGTATCTTCTAGTTATTGCTGTAGTTTAGCGTTCTGTTATAGAGGTATACTGCAGCTCTTATGACTTCTGGCCACAGTTCCTAGGAGAGGTTAGTATCTAGCCTTATTGCTCGTGCTTTCTCCTTATTTACACCCCCTAAGCGTTTAGCTCTACTGTTCTAGGCTTGTGTATCTAGGGCTAAAGGCTTAATAATAATGCCTTTAGTTTTAAGCTATTGTTGCACTTAAGGGTTAACAGTTATAATCTTATTATCTAATTTAATAACTTTAATAGTAATATTAAAGTAGTTCTTTAAGAAAAGAGTAAAGTTAGCTAGCTTAGCAATAATTAAAGCTGCTATTTAGTTATCTATAAAGTAGATATCCTACTAGAGGCCTAAGAATCTATCTATAATAAGCATTTAAGACTTCTCCTTAGTAATAGATTGTGTTAAAACCTATCAAGTAGCTAAGCAGAGGGAAGCTGGCTCGAAGGGCTCAAGTTGGTTTTCGCGGATGAGAGATGTGGGCACTAGATACAGAGGTGGGGCGTACTTAGACAGTAAGAGGGAGCTTCTATAAAGAGTACAATGTATTAGGTAACTTAAAATATGAAGTTAAAGACAATAAACGATAGGCGTTTATTGCTAAGATCTATATACTAAGAGATCCTACTATCCTATGCAGTCATACCATCCGGGATAGTCGACCATCCGGGGATGGTTTGCTTAGCGGGATGGCTGTCACGTGATCGGTCGCACAGCCCTGCTATTAGTGCTCTTTGTTAGTTGTCCTTGTTGTCAAAGGCTTCTAACTCCTTGATCGTAACACTACCTCCCCCTTCTAGCATATCGTTCTTAATATTGTTTTTCTGTGCTGTGTTTATAGGGGTCGCATCCTAGGCCCCTTAGTATATATACTAGCGTGAGTGCCCTTAGTTTTCTGATTCTGTTGCGCCTCCCTGACTATGCCTAAGGAATCTAAACCCTGCCCGGCCTGTGCGCCACAAAAGTTAACTTCTACAGAAGAGCGTTGTCTTTGCGCAGAGTAGGTTCGCAATTGTGTAACTAAGATGCCTTATTGCTGTAAACGTTATAAGGCAAAGAGTTTGCGATGCTTTATAGACACAGCAATAGGTTATTGTGCTAGGTGCATTGCTGCGCACGCTAAGTGTAGCTTATTTATTTCTAAAGAAGAATAGGAAAAGATAGAAGCTAAGAAACGTGTAAAACGTTTAGAACTTGCGCGTTTTAAAGAGAGTGTTACTTGCGCAGAGCAGGAGTTATTAGAGCTTAAGAGTTAGGAGCAAGAGTTTGCGCATTGAGATTTAGCGATTCTGCGTGTCCAGGATCAAGCGCAAGAGGCGGAGGGTTCGAGTACGACTGCGCCGCAACCTGTGGATCCTCCTGCTGACTTAGGCTAGTCACAGGCTAATAACCCTCTTAATCCTTCTTTTAATTATATCCTTAATAATTATCTTTTTAAACATCCTATAGATATTTCTAGGGTCCTTAGATTTAATAACACTATGCTAGTGACAAGTGATAGTTTCTAAGATTCGTTTTGTTTCTTAAATAGTATTGTTAGTTAAGGTGTCGTCTCGCTTTATCTAGCGAGATTAGTCCTTTGTTAATAAGGTAGTCTAGGAGTTCTTTATTAGGACAGAGATTGTTACTGCTTTAGATTTCTTAGAGTATGCTTTCTAGGCTATATCTAGTGTAGGAGTGTGTAGCAATTCTTTTCTATGCTTCTTTAAGTAGTTGCTTGCAGTTCTAGAGGTTGCTTTCAGGTTCCTATATATTCTTAGTGTTAGGGTAACCTTTCTATTTAACTAGCTATTCTTAGATAAATGCTAAGTCTTAAAAGTCCTGTTGTCTAATTTCTCTGTATTTAAGTAGTTTCTCTACTTTAAATTCATTGTCTTCCTTAATCTTATAGCGCTAGGTGCGCTGCAATAGTGTGGCTAGATTAGCTAGTTCTAGTTTGTTTACGTGGAATCTAGGATAAATCTTAGCGTCTAGTAGTAGCTTAAGTATATACGTTACTAGTCTGTTCTGTTTTAAAATTAAAAACAGTCTAACTTTAACATAGTTAAGTCCTTTGCTTAGTTACTTCGTGCGTAGATTCTTAGTGTAAAGATACACTTTATTCTCCTTTTTAAGCTAAGGTGCTGTTTTTCTTTTCTTATTAATATAAGAGATGCTCTAGTTTTAAGCATAGGTGAGTTTTTTACTTATTTCTTCGTGGATTTTCTTTATTTCTTCTGCTAATTTTATTGCAGCTTTAGCCTTTAGGCTAGGTAACGTTCGTTAAAAGAGATTTAGGTGTTTCCTATAGTTTGCGAAGTACGGCGTTCTGCCTATAGATTTAGAAAGTTTATTATTATATAACATTTGTGCTATTAGTAATAATAAGACCTAGTTTATCTAACTAGTGTTGCTAAAGATCTTTAGGTACGTCTTTATAGTATAGTTTGTCTGTTCTATCTGTCTGTTAGTTTCTAGATAGTAAGCTGTAGATAGCTTTTGCTAGATACTGATTTCTGCTATAAGCGTAGCCTAATAGTTTAATATAAAGAGCTTATCTCTATTGCTAATAATTAACTTAGGTATGCTGTAATCTTAAATAAGTCAGTCCTTAAGTACGTGCGCAAGCTGTACGGCTGTATAGTCTCGTTAAAAGAGTATTATTAGGGCATATTTCGTAAAGCGATCTACTATAATGAGTATTAAGTCATAGGATAGTCCTGTAGCAGGGTCCTCTAATAAGGGTAGTCCTGTTACGAAATCTATAGAGATGTCAGTCTAAGGTTCGTCTAGGAGTTCTATTAGCTGCATTTCTCTGTATAGTGCATAGGTACTGTGCTTATTTCGTTAACAGTCCGCACATTTCCTAATATATAAAGCAACTTTATCCTTTATGTTCTTAAACTAGTAATTTCGTTAGATTAGTTCTATCGTTTATAACACGCTAGGGTGACTATGTACTAGGTTATTGTAGTGTTGTTAAATGATTTGTTCCTATAGTTCTTCTAGAACGTCGTTTCTAATCTGCATCCTAAGATTATTTATATATCGTGCAGGTCCTAGTAATCTGTCTGTATATTGCTGTAGGACTGTTAAGTTAATTATTTTCTTAGTTCCTGCGATATCTGATCGTTAGCTAAGAGCGTCAGCTCTGCTGTTGTCTTTTCCTAGTATATAGACAATTTTAAACTTGTGTTGTCCTAGGGTTTCTGCCTATCTAACCTAACATTAGTTTAGAGTTTTAGTCGTTGTAAATATAACTAAGTTCTTATAGTCTAAGAATATAGTAAGGTCTGAGCAGCTTTCTGCGTAAACTCTCTAATATTTGAGCGCAACTACTACTGCGAGCAGTTCTTTGTTATAAATATTGTAATTCTCTTCTATACTAGTGAATTTCCTTAAGTAGTAGGCAACTAGATGCTATTTGCTATCTTGTTCTTGTTTCGCGCACATTCCTATTGCAAGGTCTGAGGCGTCTGTTTCAAATTGTAGTAGTTCTCTACTTTAAAACGCTACGAGGACTAGTAGTTTAATACATGCTGTTTTAAGTTTGTTAAACGCTTTAAGCGCTAGTCCTATAATTAGTTTGTAAAGAGTTATTCTCTTCTTTATAAGTTCTGTAAGTGGGATTACAATCCTTAAAAAGTCCTAGATAAACTATTAGTTAAAATTAATAAATCCTAGGAAGGACTATACTTCCTTAACTGTGCTTAGCGCAGGCTAGTCTTTCACAACTTAGATCTTTTCTAGACTTATTTTAACTCTATTCTTGCTAACTATGCATCCTAGGAATTTAACTTTCTCTTAATACTATTTGCATTTGTTAGGATTAACTAGCAAAGCGTGCTGTTATAGTAGCTGTAGAACTGTTCGTACGTGTTCTGTGTGCTCTTTCTCGTTTTAAGAGTAGATTAGTATGTCGTTAAGGTATGCAATGACGAATATATCTAAGTGTTCTTGCAATACGTTGTTAATAAGTTCTTAATATATAGCTAGTACGTTAGTAAGGCTAAAGGGCATAACTAGATATTTAAAATGTCTGTATCTTGTTCTAAATGCTGTCTTCTATTCTTTGCCTTCTTTTATGCAAATAAGGTTGTACGCTCCTTATAGATCTAATGCAGTAAAGATCTCTGCATATGCTAATTAATCCTATAGTTCTCTAATATTTAGTAAAAGATATTAGTTTTTAATTATTATGTTATTAAGCTTTTAGTAGTTAATGCATAGTCGTAGCTTTCTATTCTTCTTTAGAACGAATAGGACAGGGAATCCTGCTAGTGATTCGCTGCGTTGTATAAATCCTTTCTTAAGCATTATATTAATATATTCTCTTAATATATTAAGTTCTTTTTCTAATATCTTATAAATTAGTTAGAAACCTAGCGTCTTGCCTTTCTTAAGTAAGTAATCTTATAGTCCTATTTCTGATGCTTAGGTAGGGCTTTAATCCCTAGCTCTTCTTTAAATAGTTTCTAGAACTCTTTGTATTCTAAAGGTATTGCAGGAGTTATATGTTTCTCTAAGACTTTTAATATATTACTACTATTAAGGCTAAGCCTTCTCTGTAAGGACCTTAGTTTTAAAGTAATATTATTAATTATCTTCTTATCTGTTGTTAAACGCTGCTAACGTACAGGCTTTAGACTAGGGGTGCTAGTGTAGTCCGCAAACAAGAGTGTCCAGTTAACCTAATTTATTAAAGGGTTGCTCTCGCGTAACTATAGAAGTCCTAGTATAATGTTGTTAACGAATAAACTAAGAATATCTAGGTTAACTTTCTATTATTTGTCTTAAATGTAGAGTATTATTAAAGCTTCGTGCTTAATAACTGCTTCTCCTGGCATTTGTGCTCTGTTCGCGACACAGAGTAGATAGGATTGTTATTTCTTAAAGGGGTGAAGCCCTGCTTTCACTATAGCCTTCTAGGAAATATAGTTTAACTGTAATCCTAAATCTAATAATGCACGCATCTATATTCTGTTTATAATTACTAAGAGTTTAATAAGATTTGCTAAATTAGTAGCGTTATAACTTTAGGACTAATGCCTAGAGCTGGGCGCTTTCCTAAAAAAGGTTTCTCCTCTTTAGTCTTATTATCCTTAGATTGTTCGTTGCTATATGTTTCTTCAGCGCCTAGGTTAAGGTATCTGTTATTAACCTTATCCTCCTAATATTTCTTATAGTGTTCCTAAAGACACTAGTGCTATAATAGAAAGATGCAGCTTCTGTTTATAAGTACGTTCTGCGCTGCTTTAAACGTGTTATTGTAGGGGTAAAATAACTTGCAAGTTTGTTTGTCCTATAAGTGTGCTGCGCACACATGCCTAGGGCAATTATACTACTGCTACTTGCACGGTTTAAGGTTGCTAAGGAACTATCCTATAGCTTCCTTTTCTTAGAGGTGTATGTTATAGGTATATATAGTACACGCGGTCTAAGAGATTAAGCTATGCTTTATGTTTTAGTAGTCCCTAATGTACTTAATGCTTTTTCTAGCTAAGGATATAATTTATTATTACTAGTATTCTTCTTTAGCTTCTTCTACCTAGTCCTTCTAGTGTAGTGTTTTATTAGTAATAAGCAGTGCTTATCTATTATTCTAGTATACTTATATCTGCCTATCTTGCAGTTTCTGTTAAGGTGCTACTAACGCCTTATAGTAGTTATAGCTTAGTAGTGTCTTAAGGTACTTTTTGTACGCAGCAAGGTTAGGGTAGATATCCTAATCTATAGATAACTACAGAATTTTCCCTATTTCTGTGATCTGTTCCTTGCAGTAATTATCCTATATTTAATATCCTTATATAGTTCTCTTTTGCCCTAGCGTAGGACTGTTAGGTAAGGTATAGATAGCTAGTTGTTCTACTAACAATAGTTCGTCATCTGTTTCTTGCTCTTCGACCTGGTAGTCCCAGACTGTAGGTACTTAGTTTCTAGGGTGTAGCGTTAGAGCTCGTGTCCTGATATTGAGGTACGGGGCATATAGTTTTCCGTAGACTAGTTAGTAACCCTTCTCGTTAGAGTATGTTTTAGTAATTCTGCCTTATCTTATTTCTTTAAAAAGAATATCTTATAGCAGTTACTAGTTATAGGGTTTTAGTCTGTTAAAGGTTCTATTCCTAATTCTTACCTCTGTATTATTTATAGCTATAAGGTCTTATAGCTGTATATTAATTTCCTTAATATTTTCTTAAGTAGCGTTTTAAAGGCGCAACACTGTGTCTATTATAACTTAGTTTTCTTTGCTAGCTAGTATAACTTCCTAGCTAATATCTACTTAGATTCTTCTATTATTAGTCTCTGTGACCTTATAACAGATTACTTGCTATTCTTCTTTAGCTTCTTTATCTAAGGGGCCGGTTAACACGTTAAGCTGACGTGTTACAGTGTTCTTCTAACGACAATTACGCGATAGGTAGCCGGGTTTGCTACAGTTGTAACAGCTTCGCATTTCCTTCCCTTAATCTTAGTTCTTTAAAGGGCCCTAGGGTTTTCCTTTATAATAGGTCTGTTTTAGGGTCTTCTTTTAATTAATATTGTTAAGGTGCATTTCCTCTAGTCTATTAGTTTAATAAAATTCTAAGATCCTAGGTTAAAAGCGTTGTCGTCCTTAGTTAGGTTAAATTAGTCAGTTCTGTTGTCCTGCAGACTAGTTATTTCTTCCCTAAGTCTCTTAGGGTGCTTGCTTAGCGTAAGAGCGTTTAGTAAGTTGTAGTTCGTAGAGTTTATTATCTAGTCTAATTAATTCTTTAGTTAAGGTTGCAAGAGTATTAACTGCAGCGCTAGTGCGCATAAGTTCTTTGCAGACTTAAGGCTTAAGTTCTTGTTTATACATTCTTATAAGCGCATTATTATTCTAATTAATCTGTACAGCGTACTACTAGAAGACTGTAGTATAATTAGCTGCTAAGCTAGTTTAGCAAAGGTTCTAGATTTTCTATTCTGCTATAACAGATTCCTTAAAAGGTAAGAAGTTCTGTTAAAGCTTTAGCTTAAACCTGTCCTAATCTTCTATAAGGCAGGTGTTCTTGCTATTAGTAATGCTGTTATCTATATACCTGCAGAGGAAGGGTTGAACCCATTTTTTAGCGTCTCCGCGCATGTACGTAGTAGCTAAGATAACTTTGCTTTCTTCTTTAATATTGTCGCCTTCTAAATAGAAGTATTAGTTAAACTAGAGGATCTATGTCTTAAGCTTAGCACGGTCTCTATAATAGAGATCTAGCTTAGCTAATTAAATATAGTGTCTACCTTAGTAAGAGGACTTAGGTGTATCTATAGCAGTATTACTTATCTTAAGGGTCTTTAAAGTGTTAAAACCTATTAAGTAGCTAAGCAGAGAGAAGCTGGCTTAAAGAGCTTGAGTTAGTTTTCGCAGATAAGAGATGTAGGCACTAGATACAGAGGTAGGGCGTACTTAGACAGTAAGAGGGAGCTTCTGTAAAGAGTATAATGTATTAAGTAACTTAAAATACGAAATTAAAGACAATGAACGATAGGCGTTCATTGCTGAGATCTATATACTAAGAGATCCTACCATCCTATGCAGTCATACCATCCGGGATGGTTGTACCATCCGGGAGGGTCGACCATCCGGGGATGGTTTGCTTGGCGGGATGGCTGTCACGTGATCGGTCGCACAGCCCCGCTGTTGGCGCCCTTCATTGGTTGTCCTTGTTGTCAAAGGCTTCCAACTCCTTGATCGTAACAGATTGCTCCTCATACGAGTGGAAGTTAATAGCTAGTCTCTCTCCTAGTCCTTTGTTGTTGGTGCGCGGTGCACTGCGTATTTAGCGTCTCGCTTTAGCTCTGCTACAGGAGTTGCACTCTACTATAGTGATGCCTTTAATGCGCACCCCCTCAGCCTGTTGTACGAGGTGTTTGATCGCTGCAGGGCCTGGGTGGCTAAGTCTCTTGTGCCATGTGACTGCAGAGGCTCTCTGCGTCGCTTGTGGTGTCCTTGAGCTGGTGTGCGTGTAGAATGTAGCTTATTTTGCTTGCGCGTGCGCAGCGTGCGCAGCGTGCGCGGATTGATTGTATTCTAGGACCTATTAGCCATGGATTTCAGCGACCTCAGCGATAGTTAATCCATCTTGTTTCCTGAGGGTGGTAGGTTGTGACTGGGTGTCCCACTAGATGCTAGACTGCCTAAGCATGCGGAAGGAGACAAGGTTGCAGATTAGATCAGGGCAGATTGCTACGTCTTATAGCGTTATCCTCGTTGTCTGTCCTTCACTGCTTAAGCGCAGGGTGATTGAGCTATATCCTGTTATTCATACCTTTGTGTTCCCTGCCTAGATAAAGTCTCCTTATATAGGTTATCTAAAGTAGCATATACGTTGTAGAGAGTTAGTAATATAGCAGGTTAAGCCTAAGTTAAGGATAAAGGAGTTCTTTAAGAGATAGTTGTGGCTTAAGCTAGCTTAAAAAGCTATATATGTTGGTAGAACTTCACCTTAGGTAAAGCAAGTACAATTGTACGGTGTGAAGCAAGTTGCAAACTTTGAGTTGTTGCAGATTAATTGATTAATTGAAGCTATCGTACGGGAAGACTATATACTCCTGCACTAGCCCCTAAATCGCGTGCAGAGGCTGATCATGTGATGATCAGGTGACTCGTACGATCACTCTAAATATTAGTACGAACACTGGCAACTTTTTCTTTTCTCTAAAGCTTTTCCTTACTCCTAATTGCCTACCTCAGTTGTACGAGTTGTTTTTAATATAATAACCTTATGTAATAACTTTGTGCAAAACCTAATAAAGAAAAACAAATAAAACATGAAATGTAGAAGGCTGGTTAAGCCTTCGTACGGGGAGTGAGTCTCTCAACACAGGCTTCTACCTGTATTTTAAGCTTATTATAGGAAACTAGGTTTTCAAGAGCTGGGTTTAGAGTTCTTTTTATGCAGGCATCTGCTAGGTTGTCTTTGCCATTAATCTATCGTACCTCTGTGATTTCTCTTCTCTCGTACGATTCCTAGAGTGACATAATATCGATTATAAGCCTCTTCTTATTTGTTATTCCGAGTTTGACGAGGCAGTTGTACAGTGACTTAGAGTCAGAGCAGACAACAA
The DNA here is from genome assembly GCA_022559985.1 of Parastagonospora avenae f. sp. tritici 18332-5. Lineage (NCBI taxonomy): Eukaryota > Fungi > Ascomycota > Dothideomycetes > Pleosporales > Phaeosphaeriaceae > Parastagonospora > Parastagonospora avenae. Next base: position 12,184 of record JAFJTR010000209.1, read on the forward strand.
CCGGGATCTAGGGGAGGTTAAGAGTCTGTACGATCTGCTAGAGTATTGTACTAATAGCAATAGTATTGTCAAATCTATGTACTATTCTGTACAGTTCACTGGCCAGAACGCTCCAGGTAACTCTTTTGCACTTAATAGAGTTCTAGTGTATAATGTTCCTATAGATCTTAAAGTCATAGCCTTCTCCTGTATAATGCTTAGTTGCAAGCACAATTACAAATCTAAGCTAAGAACTAAGGTCTTTATTATTAGCAAATAATCTATTAGTAAAGATAAATAACTTAGAGTCCTTAAGCTTAAGTAGTACGAA
>JAFJTR010000210.1:0-12335 GCA_022559985.1 Parastagonospora avenae f. sp. tritici 18332-5
TCAGCAGTGATTCGTCTAAGTACAATACTACTTCTTGCTCTGCGATCTACTTGTTTATTTGTGCACTGTCTTACGCCTACAACCTTTGCCCTCTTACATCTACCTACAAGCAAGATGTATGTTGAAGGCCGGATTAATACAATTCATTTCTCCACGTTGTATGTTTGGCACTAGTAAAAAAGTCTATGCTTGAATGAAGCCATTGAAGCGTGTAGCCGTATGCACTCTTGCAGACTACGTTGCTTCTGATACTTAATCGTGCTTATCTTCTTCTCGCCTTAGCTCATTATCGAGACTCTCGAAGTTCTCGATTACCTGCTGAAGGGACTGGACTACCAGCTTTGTTTTCTGAAGGAGGTAGAGGCTAGGTCCATGTATTCTCTGGTGGTAGTCTATCTCTGACCTGAGCTGCCCATTCTGCCATGTCAATTGCTCTATCATCTGGGAGAGGCTTGGTGTTGGCATCTTCTTTGCTGCCTGTATTCTGTCTGCCATGGCCTCGATTGCCACTGTCGAGCCTTTGTTATTGGCGATTTCGATATCGACCGCTGTCGGGACTGGTGGTGCACTGCTGAGGCTTGGTCGCAGCTGGGCCCGAATTTGTTAGTTTTAGGACATATTGAGGTATCACAAGGGAACACTTTGAGTGAAGTGACAGTTCAGGCTGAAGAACCGCAAAAGTTTGTGCTGGCCAAAAGCACAGCGTGAGAAATCACTAGAAGGGATCTATTGCTGTGGCTAAAAGTGTTCTGCGGGCTCCGTAGGCCCTGTCTTATTATAGCTTGTCTCGTAAGTAAAAATAGTGGCTTCTGGTCTCAGTGTATGGACCGTTTTTGGGTTCCCAACGAGCTATTTGAGGCCTCATACTATCATATAAGTACAATCGTTCTCTATGTACTGTAGGTAATCTTCACTTACAACTATGGACTTTCGGCGACAATTTACACGTAGTTTGATCGCCGTCTGCTTTTCTTCTGTCGCTTCAGCAGCTATTTTATCAGGCCGTGTTCCTGATGCTATCCCTCCGGACGACCAGATCCTGCCGTTGCGTGAACAGTGCTTTAATTTCAAGCTCGATGGAAGCACCCTGAAAGCGTTCTGCGCCTTTCAGGGTGCTCTCCCTACAGCCGCTAGCATAGACCTCAACAATTGCATAGAAAATTCGTTTAGCAAGATGCTCTTCAGCAAAGGGTAAGGAAAATGGCATCGCCTCTGAGATATTGATTTCTCCATTCTAACAATACGGTAGCGGTGCCGACGCCCTGCGCACTTGCTCAAATTGTTCACTTAAAGGGCTAAGCCTCCAGTGCAACTGCTTGACTCCGACGGCCTCATCGGAGCAGTCGGCAATCGAGCTAGGTGAGCATGGTGTAATTGCTCTCAAGCGATCATTGATGACTGAAACTACTGCTAGACGGCGAACTTAGAGACGATCACGCTGGCATCTTCGCTCTTGTTAACGGAGATATGGTATGTAGATCGATAGCATAACGGTCACTCGCGAGGGTTAATCATCTTGTCGATGATATTGTGTAACTTGATTAGTTAGCTTGGTAGAAGTGTCATGGCACTATTTAACTATTTCTCATCCCCAATGCTTACGCCATATGTGCGGTAGTTCTGGTAGCAACAAAAATGAGTAATTATCCTGTCGCTGTCGGCATCGGTATGCAGGAATAGCAAGCGATGCGTAGCTGGATGAAACGTGTAATTAACATCCCTCCCTGCGTAGCGGAAAACCCGGTGGGCCGGAAACAGCCAATGAGACATAGAGACATGCCAGAATGACTGCGAAATCCGCGCTCTCATTGGTCGGTTCCGGCCCACCAGGTTTTCCGCTACGCAGGGAGGGATGTTACCAATGAAGCTATGCGGACCTGCATTACGGATGTTGTTGGTTGCTCTTGGTTTCGGGCCACCGTAGGTACGTGACGAGCACGTGACCACGTGTGTGGCCCGTGCCGTGGGGTGGGATTCAGTTCGTACGCGAGCTGCAGCCCACCTCCAAGAATTAATCAATCATCTACTCAAACTCGTTGCAACGACCGTTACTTGATTCAACCCCATACCTTTGCCGTGTCAACAGATGTCTTGCATGTGAAATCAATGCTACAACACTAGAAAGAAAGCTAAGTTAATTATCTAGTTAACTAACTAAGTTTATTAATTAATTGATTAATTAGTTAATTAATTATACGACCAGATCCTGTGGAGTCCACACATGCCATACGTCCTTAAATTGGCGCTCTATAGGCGTGTCGCGCATGCCTTCACTCGGAAACTCTGCATTTGTCGTCCTGCTGTCCTCCATCATGCTGACAAGAGTCTGCTTCACATCTGCGACAGCACACTGGGGCACGCACACGGCAACTTGTGCACCGGCCGTGACGAGTCGCATAAACTCGGCTCTGTCGTAGTAGACACGATTTTGCACATATCTGCAGCCCTGTGACTGCTCTGCGGCATCAGAATACGCACGACGAATGGATACTGCACCGAGCTGTTCCCAGCGTTGAAAGGAATCAAAGTAGAGATTGTCCTCCGGCGAGTGGCATCCGTAGAAGAGTAAAGCCACGGGGAGAGTGCAGCCGGCAGCTATTCGCGCTGCGCGTTCCTGCACAAAACCGCGAAACGGAGCAAGACCTACAGCTACAGTCAGAGTGGGACAAGGATATTCACGCAGCCTGAAAGTCATACCTATTCCTGCGGCAATCAAGATGAGTGGAACCTCATCACCCGGGCCAGGCATTGATAAATCTTCCGCACATTTCTCGATGCTTACAAATACCTCGTCCGCTGCGGTCAAAGAAGAGAGGTAGGTAGATGCTATGCCAATAGTCTTTTTCCTTCCTTGTCCGTTTGACCAATCTCTCACAGACTATGTCACGGTAGCATAATTGGGATGGCACAAGGGCGACGACGAGATGCAGTACTGTCGAAGTCTCATCGGCGGCTGCATCGCGAGAAAGGCGCCAGGAGACAAGTCAATCGCGGGGAAAAGCTCCAGTAAATCGAGCACGGATGGACGCTTTCCAGTAGCCTCTGCGTTGTGGGCATCGTTCGCGAGACGCCTGAGTTGAGTCTTTGATGTCTGGTCGCAAACCGCGTTCAGTAGGTAAACGACGTCATCATCGCTAGCGAGTTTTTCAAGCTCCACATAGGCGCGGAACAACTCGGCTGCCCTAATAGGTGTATCCACCGGCAGCGTCGTGGTAGCGGTGCTGCTAATAGTCAGAACACTGTCCGGCGACAAGCTGAAACGTTCTAGCGCACGCCGTACGACCGGTTTCGGGTTCTGAGGGAGGATTTTGACGCGATCACCTGTATGGTAACTCAAACCAGGTGGTAAGGCAATTTCTAAATGCTTTATTGCAGATAGCTCAGAGCCAGCCAATGTGGTGTTCGCGAGGACACGTGCCTCCCGAAGACCGCGTCGCAACGTCGACGTCCCAGGACCATAGACTGTGACTTGTAGCGCATTTTCCGCACTATACCTCGCTTGTACAGCAGGCCAAAACACGCGCGTCTCCCAAGTCGAGAAATCGGATTGAACCTTGCTAGCCGCGACGTCGCTGGTACCCATGATAGCCAGTCTCGTACCACCACGCTTTTCCAATGTCTCATCAAGGTACGTAGGCACCTTCAGAAAGGTCCTATTCCAGTCGTGGTGACCGCAGCCGAACATGGCAAATCTCACTTCGGAAAGCTCGCTGCTTCGAAGTGTGGCGATCCATTTCACGAATTCTGCTGCGTTGCTAGCTGGTTGACCGTCGTATGATGCTGCGATGAGTACGACAGGATTCCTTTTCGACAAGCCTTTTTTTGCATCATCTAATGTGCCGGTTGCACCGACTGTGTAGCCGTGGCTCGCTGCATGATCAGCGAGCTGATCAGCAAGAATCTTGCACGTCCCCGCGTTAGAACCATAGAAGATGTCGATCGCTGTCTTGCGTGCCTTATTCTTATCAATTACAGTAGTGCTTGGAGTAGATTTGGGGCCATCGATGACTGTTCTGCACTGAAGCTTCGCCAAATCAACATGGTTTCGCGGCCGAGCTCTCATGCGGAAGCCGTCAGGCTTGACAGTAAGCATCTGCTTGCTTCTCAAGCGGTACGAAGGGTCGCTCATCGATAATTCAAAGTTTTGAAGGAGCATCGCTACAACGAGCAGCGCCTGCTGTTGCGCAAAGAAGCGCCCGATGCAGCCTCGCATACCGTTGCCAAAGGGCTTCCAGCAATTAGGAAATTCTCGGTTGCGTTGATGAAACTCATCATCAAGCATACGATCAGGTTGGAAGGCGTCTGCATCGCTGCCATAAACGCGCCGGTCTCTGTGGATGGCAGCTAATAGAGCTATAATGGGCGCCCCAGCCTTAATCTGGTACATGCCACTAAGTGTAGTGTCCTCTTTGGCAGCAAGCGCGATTGCAGGTACAGTAGGTGATAGCCGTAGCGACTCGCGGAGGACAGCACTAAGATATGGAAGTCTAGCAAGATGCGCTGCGGTAATTGCAGCATTACCAATAACATCATCTACCTCTTTCTGCGCCTTAATGTACGTGGCAGGGTTACTGAGAAGGTAGTAGAATGTAAAAGAGAGGAGGCCTGAGGTAGTCTCGTGTCCAGCAAAAAGGAGAGTAATGATGTTGTCAACAACGCTATCATCCTATCAGAGTTAGCGATCGCGTACAACAGCCAAGCCACTGATTCTTGAGCATCCCTACCGTCATTCGCTGCCCAGTCTCAGAGTCAATTCCGTACAACGTTGTGTTCAGCAGGTCCTTTCTTTTGCTGGGATGCATTTTCCTCTCGTTTATCACCGCATAGCTAGTCATCCGCAGCTCTTCAATGCTACTCCAATATTTGTAGTTCTCCAGCACATAGAACGGTTGAAACACGTCGCTCCTCTTTGCACGCTCGGTATTGATGTTCAGAAAAGTCGCTAATGCGTTGATAAAGGGGTGCATAGACTCTTTGTAGAAAGAGTTAAATCGGTAGTCCATAGCGGACAGTGCGATCGCATCCAAGGTCAGGCGTGTAAAGTCATCCGTCACGTGGACGTCATACTCAGATCCATAACGGGCCCATTTTAACACAAGCTGGGCTGCGATATCATGCATATCGTCGAATGTATCCTCAATTGCCATTGACGTGAAGTGAGGTTGTAAGATGCGGTGCGCGATGCCCCAGTTGCTTTCTTCCGGGCCGTGGGCGGTCCCTAAACCATCATGTATGCCGTTGCGGGCTTGTTTGAGCATAGCTGCGATGACCTTGGTGAAGCGGCCCTCGTCGCACACTTCGTCCATCAGCGCTTGCGAGCCTATAACAATCCTCTCCTCGTTGCCTAATCGGAACTTCCAGATGGGTCCTGTGCTGGTCAGCCGTGGTGTCGACAGCGAGTTAAAATGCTTTTTCACGCAAGCGCGAGGAATACCTACCATATTTACGGGTCAAGCGGCACATGGAATCCACAGTATTGTTAACACTGATGTCTCCAAGGTTGCCAATGACGTAGTGGCCAGGAGGTCCAGGAATGGCAGCGTCTGGCATGATAGTTTGCCCGTAGTAGCAAGAAGGGATAGACACAGAAAATTAAATATCAGCTATGAGCAGGGCTGTTCTCATATTCTATGGCATGTGCTTTCAACCACTGACCATCCCGTCAGCAATAGCGACTTCTCACTCGGCAGACGCCAAGGCAAGCGCTACACACACACAATTTATTAACGCCCGGCGGCTAAGCCGAAAGGGCTACTAGCGCTCATCTACTACTATACTTCTTATACTACATCTTAACCTTATTTAGTCCCTGCATCTTCTTTACTTTGCTTCCTGCTATGCGTTGCTGTTCTTACTAAGCTTATGCTATGCGTCTTACTACTTTGCTCTTAATCTTCTATCTTTTATTAAATTCTTATGCGTTAGTATTACTAGCAGCAGACTAGCTTAGAGTAGGCTTCTCTAAGTGTTTAGCATCCTATCTTTAGCAGCTAAAGCGCTGTCTGCTCTATATTACACGAGGCAGTTAATAAGCTAGGTTAGTAATAAAAGTAGTTTTAGTGTTTAGTCTGCGTTAAGTCTTTCTGTTGCTATTGCAAACTATATTATTGCTTGCACTGCGTCTATATCTAGCGCCTATTTTGCGTTGTCTGTTGCTGCTTTCTTGCCTAGGTAGAGCGACATGTTGCCTCTACCTGTCTGCGTACATTGCAGCATCTCTGCTCGCTATGCTGTCCACTTCCTGCATTAGAACAGGAAGTAGTCTACTATCTCTACTGCGTGTCTACAGTTGCACTAGTCTGTTATTAATGCTTTAATCTAGTATAAGTATATATTTAGCCTTGCTATGCCTGTTCTTAGCTGCGTAAGTATGCTGCGTTCTTTCTATAATAGCAAGTCGTAAAGTTGTTACGTATGTTTTCCTAGTAGTGCTGCGTCGATGCGTTTTAAGTACTTTCCTACGTTTTCTAGCACCCTCTAGACAGTAGCTTGCTTGCGTGCGATGTTATAAGTAGTTAATTGCACCCTAGGAAGCTGTGTTTATAGTGTAGCGTTTAGTCTTATTGCTATCTTTGCCTCTTATTTAGCGAGGTGTGCAAGTTTGCACTCTTCGCTTGCAGGCAGCTATAGCACTGTCACTATGTTCCTGTTTCTTCTTAGCTTCTAAACACTCTTATAGAAATCGCTAATATAGCTTTGCCCTAACTGCTAGCAGGGTCTTCTTAGCGTAAGCACAGCAGCTTTGTTCCTTGTTGTAAGTGCGATGTTGCAGAACCTAAGCTCTGGCAGCGTGTTCAGCGCATCAGCTATTGCTGCCAGCTCCGCAGAGTAGGGGTTGTGTTCTTCCCTCGCGCCTAGTGTCGTAGAGAAGGACCTTATTTCGTTGTTTTGCATCTTAATCACCCTGCCTATTCTAACTACCCCGTTCCGCGCCGAGCTGCTCACCGCGATGCGTACTGCCCAGTCTGCCTCGAGGCGCTGTGCTGCGTCTTCTGTAACAGTCTGCACCCTTTTCTCCCATAGCAATAAGATGCATAGCCGGATCGTCTCTATCTGCTCCATCTCTATGTCCTTAAGCGCTTCTGCCACCTAGTAGAGCGGCGAGCAGTATTGCCTCCTGAATTTGCGCATGCGCGATGTGTTTCTTTGCAGCGGGTTAGTCTCAGGCAACGCGTGAAGGTCGGTCCATAGCTTGACTGCTCGCTTCTAGAACCGCTCTTGTGCGCTCGGGATGTGCGCTTCTGCCTCTGCTACCCACGTTGCTACTGTAGCAAACGTGCCTACAATTGCTTATGCCCCTATTCTCTGCACTCTGTTAATAGGCCTTGCAAGTTTGTCCTTATAGGCGTGCATCCACACGTTTAATACGTAGTCTACTGTTAGCGCAACAGTCGCTGTAAACAGCTGCCGTGCTACTGTGGGCAAGAGCCCTCTCAGCCTCCTGAGCTCTAGTGCTGCTTCTAGCCCCTTTGCAGCTGCTCTTGCAATATGCTTATAATATTTAAGCCTAGCGTCTATAAGCACGCTAAGTATCTTAACGTAGTCCTTAGGCAACACGCTCTGCCCCTTAATAACAAAGGGGTCTGCAGCGCTCTTATATGCTTTGCAAGTGAAGTAGATAACAGCTATCTTCTCTGCTTTAAATGTTGCCCTGCTTCTCTGTTCCTAGTCTAGTGCGTCTCTAATAATCGCTTTAATACCCTCCCTGTTACTTTGCGCTGTTAGTCCTGTGACTTACGTAGTAAAGTTATCTATAAACGCAATTGCGCTACTATACGTGTTAATACGCTGTTGCACTAGGTTAGTATTAAAGAAGAGAAACAGAATTAGAGAGAGCGGCAACCCTTGCGGCAGACCTGCTTGTGGCAGCTCTTGAATCTCGGAAGCCTGTCTGTTGACCTGGATCGATGCAGTGCGCCGGGAGCAGAAGGCCTCTACCCACCGCAACAGCCTCTCTAGTATGCCTCGCGCTTTCATCCTCTGCAACAGTCTTTCCTTGCACACTCTATTATACGCTCCCTTAATATTAAAGCTAATTAGACTAACAGTTTGCTAGCCCTGCTACGCAGTGTAGATTTGTTCTTAGAGAAGCACTAGTGCTTACTCTGCTAATCGCTGCTTGCACGCTCTGAAGTGGTTAGTGAGCAGCAACCTATGCGTCTTGACCATGTGCGAGATCCTCTCTGCCACTACCGACTCCAGCACTTTGCCTAGCGTGGCTAGCAGTGAGATTAGCCTCCACGCTTTTGCAATAGTGTAGTCTTCCTTGCCTAGCTTTTTAAGCGGGATAATCTTAGCATGTCTCTACTAGCTAGGCAGCAATCCCTCTTCTAGCGACTGTCGAAACAGCGCAAGAACATAGTCTTTAACTACTAGCTAGACCTGCTTCTACACTATAACAGGCAGTCTGTTGTCTTCTAGTGCTTTCTATGACTTTGCAGCGTGCAGCTGCCTTTCTATCTCCTTAAGCGTGATAGTCGGCATCTCTATAGGCGGTCTCTGCGGCCTGTGTCCTTCGTCGTCGATGTGGCTGGGAAGCGGAGGGAAGAAAGTGCTAAGCAACTCCTCAGCTTGCTCCCTATAGTTAGTTGTAGCTATTCTGTCTATTCTGCAGAGTGCTAGGACTGTCCTAAACACCTTGTTACCTGTCTTTAGGTATTTAGCTACGTTCTAGATGTTATCGTTGTCTGCTAGGAAGTTGTCCTAGTGCTTTCTCTTCTGCTGTTAAATAGCATCGTAGTACTGCTTCGACGCTCCCTTTGCAGTTTCTTCTAGGTCTAGTTAAGCTGCTTCTAAGCGTCTTGCTGCTCTCGCTCGGTTCCTCCAGTGCGTGTATACACGGCGCAGCTGTGTTAAGTCCTGCGTCCACCACCTCTTCGCGTACGGTGACGGCCTAGCTCTGGGTGTTAGTGCGTGCACCGCCTCCAGTACCGCATCTATTAGTCTGTCTGTCTTCTGCTGCATCGTGCCCGCCAGCAGGCTTGCGCCGAGCGCCCTAGCGATCCTGTCCCTAATCACTTTCTACGGTGCATTCTTAAGTAGAAGCTGCTCCTGCTCCTGCGCTGCTAGGACTAGGCTATTAAAGACCGTCTTAATAGTCCTATAGTTAGAACTATATTTAGTTATATAGATTGCGCATCTTGTTACTGTATCTGCTAGCTCTTTTAACGCTAGCACTAGGTTAATTGTTGTCTTGTAGTCTCCGCCCTGCCACGTCTTAGTACCACGCGGGAGCAGGCTGCTAAGCGCGTGTTCTATCATCAGGTTAATGACCGGGTTAGCTTCGCCCTGCCTAGCCATTGTTATATCCTCCCCTCCCTATAAATAGTTATGTTAGTTAAAGTTACTAGCTAGCACTACGTCTACCACTGTGCCGGCCCTTTGTCTTATATCCGTGATCGCCTCGTCTAGCTTATTGCATGTGTCTTGTAGCGCCTGCAGGTCTCCTCCTGGTATGTACACCGACACTACTAATACCTGCCGCTTGTGCAGCCGGATGATCGCTGCTGTCAAGTCCAGCGACTCAATCCGCACCTGCTCTGCCTCTACTTCTCTGCTTACCTATAGCATGCTCTAAATTAGCTACCTCCCCTCTTGCCAGGTTAATAGCACTATTTTAGTCTACTTATAATAGAGCATAGGCGTTGTTAGCAGCCGGCCTTAGATCCTCTATGCGTGCAGCTCCTGGATAGCCATCACTGTTACATCTTGCATCTCCTTATTATTTATTAGACTGTTATGTACTTTACCTTGCTTTCTAATATTAAGCTAGATTATGCAGAATGCTCTACTTATGCTAAGGTAGGTAAAGCATCCTACAGTTTCTGCTAAACGACTCGTGCAGTCCTCTGCATAACACGCACTTCATCACTACTTCGCTGCAGCTCTTGTAGTGGTGGCTGTCTTTGGCGCATCTCCCGCATCTCTGCGTCTTCTTGCACTGGTACGCTTTGTGGCTAAGCTCTTAGCAGTTGTAGCATTGTCCGGGCTGTAGCTAGTGTTTAAAAGCGCTTATTATGCTAGACTCTCTACTAATATAAAAGAAGCTGTCTATAATAAGTCTTCTTGCATTACTTTTCTTAGTTAAGTACACTACTATAGATCTGTATGCCTTTAGGACGTCCTTCTTGCTTAGCCACGCAATCTTAGCAACTGTTGCTCTATTCTCTTCACTAAACGGCTAGGCTACCTCCTCTCTAACCTTGTTATTTTTGTTTAGCACTACTGTTCTCTTAACGTTGTTAACTTTAACTAGGTAGAGCTTATCGCGCAGCACCTGCAAGCCTAACCTAATCTTTTCTGCTGCTCTCTTAACTAGCTAGTGCTTATCTTTGTTCCTGCACGCGATCTTAATCTAGCTTTAGGTTAAGTAGTTAATAGTTACAGCCCGGCATCTCTAGTTTGCTTAGTTCTCTATAGTCTGCATTTCCTTCTCTATAGCTGCTCTAACTGTGCTTGCTAACATCTTGCTATTCTTATTATCTGCTCTTAAGATATCTACTATAACGTTAGGTGCATTGCTAGGGGCAGGGCTAGAGCCGTTGAAGTGCTGGTGGCTTGCTGAACTTCTGAGGGTGGCGTTCAGTCCAGTGGGTGTGCTTGCGGCTGCTACCGACGCCCAGGAGCGCGCGCCAGCAGCTGCTGCTGCAAGGTCATCCACGCGTGCTTTAAGCTCAGCTACTTCGTTAATAAGCTTAGTGTTGTAGTCTATAAGGACTTATTAGTTTTCTCTAATTTCTCTAGTTTAGCGCTTTAGGGTCTTAATAGTCTTATTTTGCTGCTAGATAATTTTAGTTAGGGCAACTAGCAGGTCTTTGTTAGTGCTACTCCTCCTGGTTAAAAGAACAGGCTAGCTGCTTCTAACCTAGACAGTGTCGGACTTATCTTGTCACGAGGGCCGACAGGCAGGGAGGATAGGTGCACGTGATCAGTATAATTACTACCGTCTACTAGCAGAACAGAGGCAGGCTTAAAGACAGGACGTAGCTTAAGGAGCTACAACCAGGATCCTCGGACGAACAGGTTTTATCAGGCGCGAGGCCTGTGCCTTGCTTAGCTAATCAAGCGATATCGATATCGCTTAGCCACCCTACGGGTCCTGATTAGCTACTCCAGGCCAGCGCCGTGACAGCACTCCCTTCCTTAGGCGGAGCTCCGACGACGCAACTAACGGGGTTTACTAGGATAACAGCGGTAGAAGTTCTTTACGATCTCCTGAGCATTCTCGAGGTAGTCAGCTGGGACCTTAGTCAGATCATCGTAACCAGCCCACTTCACTATGTACTTAAGCTGAGGCTGACTTCCTCGACCGCGGCGATCCTAACGGGAATCTAGGATATCTTCGACTTCCTACTCCTCGACTCCTTTAACTTTAACGGGAGGAGGTGGTTCTTGTCGCTGTCTAGTCGGCGGGTCGGTGGCTGCAGGGCGGAGCAGGTTCATATAGAATACAGGATAAATCTTTATTAAAGCAGGCAGCTCTAAACGGTAGGCGAACGGGCTAACGACCTTAGAAACCTAGTACAGGCCTAGGAACTTCCAGTCTAACTTCTTTTGCAGACAGGCAGTCTTAATATTCCAGGCGTCTAACTAGACTAGGTTGTTCTCGAAGAACTAGCGGGCAGGTTTACGCTTTCGGTTCGCGTACTTCTTATGCTAGGCTTGAGCAACACAGATCTCAGAGCGGAGGTACTCATGGATTGTCTTCATCTTCAGGGCTAGATCTTCTGCGTCCTGGGCAGCAGGCTGTCGGCTAGGTTCGACTGGCTCAAATCCTAGGCGGGGGTGGAAGCCATAGTTTGCAAGGAACGGCGTAGTACGAATGCTCTCGTTAATAGCGTTGTTTACCGCGAACTCGGCTAGCGGTAACTATCTCGCCCAATCGTCCTGCAGGTACGAGACTTGACCTCGCAGGTACTGTTCCAAGAAGGAGTTGGCTCGCTCTGTCTGTCTGTCAGTCTCTGGGTAGTAAGCAGTTGACAAGAGGGACTGGATCCCTAAGCGTCGGGTTAGGTGGCCCCAGAATTCTGATACAAACTGCGGTCCTCGGTCTGATACAATCGTCCTAGGGAGACTATGCAGTTTCCAGACGTGCTTTATAAACAGGCGTGCTACTTTCTTAGTATCACAGGTTCTGTTACAAGGGATAAAGTGCTTTATCTTAGTTAGTCGGTCTACTATAACTAGGATAGCGTCGTATCTGTTACTCTCAGGCAGGTGCGTAATAAAGTCTATTAATAGGTCTTGCCAGGCGCGGGCAGGGATTGGCAAGGGCTTTAGTACTCCTTGTTTCGCTTCTCGGGACGATGTAATGCGTTTGCAGGTATGGCAGTTCC
>JAFJTR010000212.1:0-12225 GCA_022559985.1 Parastagonospora avenae f. sp. tritici 18332-5
AAAAACCAAGCGTCAGAAACGCGTTGGGGATGCTGCAGGTAGTATTCAAGTTCCACCTGCTCCATCTCCTCTACCATCCCGGACGACGTCACGTGGCCGCAACGTGAAGCTTCCAAGTAAATATAGATAGTACAAAATGATTGCAAGGTCCCATTTACCAAACTACCAAGAAATCTCATGATAATAGCTATCGTACGCGTTGTTGTAGCCTCGTTTTTGCATTCTCAGAAATGGTGTTCAGCGCGCATTACGCGACTCCGCGCATGACGCGCACGGGCACGTTAACTGCAGCTCGATGGAGAGCCGCGCGTCGCAAATCATATCGCGGACTGCGAACCAGGCTTCCGGGTACTGTCAAGATTGCTAGCGAGCTACCCAAGGCTTAATTATCCCCGAGTTCTTGGCATTGGACTGGCCAGGCTAGCGCTGCGCCGCAAGGATGCAGCGGTTAGCGTGACGCAACGTCCCTCAATGCAGAGGTTTGCACTCACGCGACCGTAAATGCATGCAGGCTTGTGCCTAGTCAGGAACCTAAATAGCAAATGCATTAGGGTATATTTTGCCTATTGGCGCGCGACTGTCCTTACGGAGAAGTCGGTTACGCTAAGGATGTGGCGGAGCAAAAGATTGACCTTTTACTCCCTTGGATAGACGTTCTCATATAATGTAGTCCGTAACAAAACCAGCCTCCCTTCATAACAAATGCATCGAGAAGTGCACTACATGGCAGGCAGGAATTATGGCAGTCTGTCAGATTACAGTCAGTGGTGACATTCTATCAGATTACGATCAGCGGCTTATAAGCTGGTGTCTTAATTCGTGCTCGGCGCTGGAGATTACGAGGTTGATTACAGCTTACTGTGCGATGACAAGGCACTCGGAGAGCCCAATCCTCTGTAATTGTAAATACAGTATCGAGATGGAGAAGGCCCTTCTCATGGCATCGCGCTTAGCCATCTTGTGTTGGGCAAATTTGATGCTCATGTCAAGTGCGGCACGGCAGGTAGTGATAAGTTTTAGCACGATGTGACCCAATGCTTCCGTAAACTATCGCATGCATTATTGTGGCACAGTACTGATGCGAAGATATGAAGAACAGGAATGTACTTAGTGGGCGTAAACGACAATCTTGCAGGATCATATACATATGCGAGCTGTATGGAGCGCTTGATGCTCCCAGACATCATGGACAAATCTAGGAATCGAGTGAAGCAGGCGTGCGACCGGTGCCGAGTTAAAAAAACAAAGGTAAGTACTGTCATTCCTAATGCAATTAAGCCTAATTCTGACCTCTGTGTTGTGTGATGGGGAGCATCCATGCGGAAGATGTCAAGCCGATGACTCTGTATGTAATTACAGTCAAGGAGCGGGCCACCGGCGTAACAGGAACTCTCAGTAAGTGTTTTTACGCTCGATCCAATGATGGCGTCTTCTAACTTACATTTTTCGCAGAGCAGCTCTCTTGGAGACCCAGAACAGACAGCTCAAGAACGCGTTAGAAACGTTGTATGAATACGTCCAGACCGGCAACAATCTGCCGGCCTTGTCAGTGCGGAGTCCGGAAGAAAGCAGCCCGTTCCTCCACGACATTGTGACGAATTTGAACGCATCTGGCATGGGCGCGACAATAAAACAGAATCCACTACCGTACCAGACTGAAAGGCCGAACACAAAGCTGAACGTAACGCCTAACACGCCTCTTCTACAACTACAGTCGGAACCCTTACAATGTTCAACCTTTGGTGCATCTTTCTCGGAGTCGAGTACCTTCGTGACCCCATCAATGCAACAGGGTATGTCGCTACTAGAATGTGGTGGCCTCGGAAGTATATTTGGCCTGCAAGAGGTTCGCTCGTCAATGGATACAGACGCAGCTGAGGCTGCAGGGTTATACTGGCCACAAACCGACACAGCGTCCTACCAGTATACGTATGACCCCCTGGGCCTGCAAGAACCAAGTTGATAGGAATGTCACAGTGTAAGCAGTGGGGGAAAGTCGTTATGCATAGACAGCATTTTAATTGCTCTTTCTTCCTGTGTGTTGCTATTGACTCTTATCTGCCCGGCAGGAGTATCTGTTTACATGACGTATTTATGAAACAGATGTGATTTACACTATGAATTGTCACAACTAACCCCTACATCTTAAGACATTCCTAAATTCCCTTAGATGGTCTTCGCAGAGGCTACAGACTCATGGTCATCGAACTGCAAGCCATCATAACAATCTCCTAGTGACTCAGCGTAAGCTTCAACGTCCTCGAAATCAGTATCGCTGGACGAATTATCAGCAACAAAGGAATCTCTTGAAATCCGCCCGCTCTCCGCAATCTGGATCTCCAGGCGCTTTACCTCGTGGTGCACGTCCAAAACATCCTTTCTGTGACCTTCTTCTACTCTTTGCGCCTGTCCGATCGTAGTGCGGAAATAGTCATTGATGTCTGCTGTCGCTTCAATGATCGACCCACTGGCGTTTAGGAGCTGTTCCCTGAGAGTATCTGCAGCGCTCCTAATGCTTCGAAGACGATTGTTAATCTCCTGTAGGCTGAGGCTGTCCTCCAGAATCCACATAGCTAAGCCGCATTTCTCTTGCAGATGAAGAATGGAATCACCGTCCAGCGAACTCAACATTGTGCTTGCCACTTGTGCACGACACGCTGCGCCCCGTAGTTTTACATTTGCTGTGAGAGTTAGCAAGCCTTTTATGCTTACGAAGGTAGACTACATACCCAGTATAGCAAAATCGGTTTTACAACTGCTGGTGATTTGCTCTATGGACAATGCTCTAAATTGAAGTGGATACTGAAGAAACACATCTTCGAGCAGCTTTTTGTATTTGGTGGAGCCCAGGGCTTTCGCAACGCTAAGGAGCTGAAGGAGTTCGATCGTTGAAAGCGTGCTTAGCCTGAAGGCATGAACGGCGAAACTGAATTCCGCGGTATGATGCACGCTGGATGTGGCGGGAATCTTGTAACGTTGGATAGTATCAGTCATGTTGGCGAGCGTTTGCAGCGATATGTCATGATGCGGAATGAAGGAGCCATGAGCTGACTCGCAGATCATACCAAACGCCACAGGATCTTC
Source organism: Parastagonospora avenae f. sp. tritici 18332-5 (assembly GCA_022559985.1). Lineage (NCBI taxonomy): Eukaryota > Fungi > Ascomycota > Dothideomycetes > Pleosporales > Phaeosphaeriaceae > Parastagonospora > Parastagonospora avenae. The sequence continues at coordinate 3,085 of JAFJTR010000212.1, forward strand.
ATTTGGTAGCTCGATCCATTTTCGCAATGAACCGTGTTGAGTGGTGAAGAGCTTATGGAATTCTGTTGATATTTGTGACATGATTGAAGATGAGACGGGAATCCTGTGATGTCTGATTAGGACTTCGTCGTCGCGATTTTCGCGCCACGCCATGCTGGACTCGCTGTAAATTAAGATTGTGGAATGATCAGTACATCGTCCCCATCGCAATGACTTATATAGATGAGTAGTTGGGAACGCTGTTACAACACAATTTGGAGGGTCTTCCCACGCCAGGTACATTTTCCATTCCTAGTAGTGTCTAGCGGTTCACGCCCGTTCACGCCAGTCTTCAATAGCTGCTAGTGGCTGGAAAGATATGCAGCTGCCTGGCTATTTCGGATGTTATGCTTTGAGTTTTGGAATACTTCCCTAGAAAAAGGTCCTACGTGACACTGATCTCCGCTGTTGGAGACCAACACCCAATTCACTATTTCCGCCCATCGAGCGGCAATATGGCACCACAGCCAGCAGTGTTCACGCCGCCGGTCTTACCACAGCGCTACTGAACTCAGCGCTTACGATACCAATAAGAACAATACCCCGTGCTTCAGACCCACGCACGGCGGTAATCACTCTTGTCATCTGTCCGGGTCTTCCGCTCGGACCGCCCGGGGCGGAGCCCCTAAGTTAGATCCACCCAACAATTTCGAATTCGCTTTCGGGCATCACTACGACATAATTCTGATACACATTAGCAGATTGAAATTGTATGCACGATTTGTAGAGGCAAATCGAGACAACACATGGCGGTTACGTTATATAGATTACTTTTGCTTTACGATAATAGTAGGAATAGGAGAGTGCCAACTGCATATTTTTATGGAATAAAACTCTGAAGTATCTTACGAGCGAGACGTCCTTCCAAGCGAGCCGTCCTTCCAAGCGAGCCGTCCTTCCAAGCGAGCCGTCCGCCTCACCAAAAGCAACGTTAAGCTATTTTCATTCCAGTATAGCTCGACATCCACTATCTTGACTAGCTCGAAAAGAAATCAGACTAGTTCTGAGACGAATTCCTCTCCAAGAAGACTTCTATTACAAGGAAAGACGCTAATTTTGATACGGTGGACAGCTCGCTTGTAAGGACGACTTGACTGTAAAGCACGTTACTAGATCGATGAATTTTGTTTCTACAATTTTCTATCTTAAGCATATCTTGCCTGCCTCATTAATAGTTGCGTCCGTGTTAGATATGTTCACTCCTTTTAGCTCTGCCTTAAGCTGCAATGCTCGAGTAGAGCCAATACCGTGGCCGTCTCTGGGGATACTAATTGTCGGACTTGATACAAGGGCCTTGTGAAGAAACGGAGGGGATAGCTCTGAATCTTTGGCCAGAGTGTCCTTGAGTGCAGTGGGGAAAAAGCTTAACAAGGGGTTAAATGCTCTGGAAAGCAAGTGATGATATACAACAGTCAGCCCCGTAGCAAGCACCATAATGCAAGCCTGTCCAATACACTTAGCCTTGCCTTGCGAGTCTCGTACAAAAAGAAAAAGAGCTATGAGACAGACTTGCATCATGTACAAGCCTTTCAAGAGATGTTTGAGGGCTTTGGGATAGAAGAGCCCCCCACAATCTCGTTCGGTTAGTAGGATACTTGACCTAGAGTAGATTATCCAGAACAAGCCAAATATAAGGACCTGGAAAGGAATAATGATCGGCGAGATGATTGCATAGAGAAATCCTGTCTGTTTCAGCGTAGACTGGATGCTTTTAGAATTGAAAACCTACCAATACAGGAGAGGTTTGTGAAAACTGGTACGAAAGTGCCCCATTCGAGATCCCGGCCCCTTCTTCTTATCATCATCTGAGTGACTGACTTGTCAAAGATTGGACCAAGTATAAACTTTCCGATTAAAAGATCCATCTGCAACAGAGCGCTGGCACTGATTGACAGTCCCTGTAAGAGAATATAGGAAAGGAAGTAATTGCTTGCTTTTGGTAGGTTCTTAGCCAAGGTTGTAGCCAGCGAAGCTCCATGTGTCATCTCGTTCGCGATGGCAGTAAGTCCTGCAGACAAGGATACCACAATAGTAACTTGGACAAAGAGAAAGCAAAAGTAATAGTCTTGAATCTTGAGCTCGATATGGCTCCTAGAAGAGATGCCCTGCTTTCGGACAAGGTATTTAAGTACGATAACAAATCCCTTTATCAAAATAGCCACTAGGGTGGGAGGCAATACACCTTGAAGTAGGCCTAGGAAGGACTGTGGAAGTTTGTTGATCCAGCTCAGCCAAGACACCGCTTGTGTGATATAGATAATCTGGGAGAGGAGGCCTGCTAATGCAACTGGAATGACGCATGCGGATGCTGTCGCTACAATAAGCACGTTTGAAAGTACGGTGCGTATGGTTCTGTCCCGCCAGGTGATATTGACGTTGCTCCATACAACATCATCTACTGACAAAGGCATTGTACGGGGTGTCATACAACCTGAGCTTGTATGAATTACCGTTTGGCACACCATGTGAGCGGCGAGTGGATTGGCGAAGGTGATAAAGGCGGACCGCAGTAACGGGAATTTATCTGGTGCTGCGCGGTACAAGTCCATCTTTTCACCTATTTTACGAAGTTCTTCTCGATAAACCAGGGTGGTATCGACCTTTTCAAGTCTTAGCCAGGCAAACAGGTTTAATAGGTTGCGTGATTGGTAGTGCAAGCGCCTAAGAGAGCTTGACTTCTTGATTTGTTTCCGTACGCCTGCCCTACAGGCCTTCCTTATGTTGGAGATCTCTGCCGTCTCGAGGGCTTGAGCCAGGCGTTCCCGTCTCTCTGCTAGCCGGGAAATTTCACTGTAGTCACGGTTGAAAGAAATAGCAGTGACCTCACCCGGAAAGACCTCCAGTTGAGATGTAAGTGCCTCTTCGGACATCCAATCGTCTGGTATGGAGTCGATGAGTACTGTGCACAAAGCAGCGTACGGTGCGTGTTGCCGGGTTGCAACGTAAAATGTAAGCTCGCTCCAGATGACCCAGCAAACATGCCCGATAAATAGCAAGCTAAAGAGCAGATGAGCCCAGTACCGATCTGCTTGATCAAGGCCGACGTTGGACCACCCCAAGGCATCGAGTCCACTCACTCCAAGCACGGCGCCTTTTCCGTTGGTGTAGTTCAAAGGGACGAGAATGGGTGTTATGAGGAGTGCAGCTGGAGTAAATATAATAATCAGTGACCGTAGGTACCGGCGGAAAAAGTATGTATCAAAATGCCCGTGGCGGCGGTCAAATCGAACAAGGTTGGCTACTATATGTCTCTTCCATGTTGTGCGGGTAGTGTCAACGTCATCTGGAACAGTAGTACTGCGAAAATTAGCACAAGTCTAGACAAGATATTCTGAGCTTACTAGAGATCGGGCAAGCGCTTGCGGACAATGAAAAATACAACGACCTCTAGCGTGAATATGATCGTGGAGAGAGAAACAGAAGCGATGAATGAACTCAAAGAGATACCATAGAACTGCTGAGCTTTCGCAAAGGAGTTCGCAAAAGATTCATCCATAGCGTTGGTCTTCTTCTCCGTTCATACGCTGTGAACTTGGATATATAGCCGATGGATTGTGAGGGGCAAAAGCCTCTTCTCAACGCCCTCCTCTGGAAGAAGGCTAGCGTCTTCAACACCAGCACTCTGAGTGCTTGTGTTGAAGACGCTACACCAAAAGAGGCTGTCACTATGTAGTTGATGGATGGTGAGGCGCAAATGAGTCTTCTGAACGCTCTCCTCTGGAAAAAGGCTAGCGTCTTTAACACCAGCACTCGGAGTGCTGGTGTTAAAGACGCTACACCAAAAGAGGTCGTTACCATACAGAGGATGGCTTATGAGGGACCAAGGAGTCTTATGAACGCTCTCGTCTGGAAAAAGGCTAGCGTCCTTAACACAAGCGCTCGGAGTGTTGGTGTTAAAGACGCTACACCAAAAGAGGTCGTTGCCATGTAGTAGATGGATTATGAGGGGCCGAGGAGTCTTCTGAACGCTCTCTTCTGGAAATAGGCTAGCGTCTTTAACACGAGCACCTGGAGCGTCGCGTTGAAAACGCTAAGCTAAGAGGTCGTTTACAAAACAAGCTAGCGTCATGAGCTAGCGAGTAAGCGCATGCATTGTATCCGGTACGGGCCATTGCATCCGGTGCGGACTACACTAGCATAATGGAAGAAAAATGATGGCTTTGAATTAGGGAGCCTGTGGGGGAGCAAAAGATTGACCTTTCACACCCTTCAATAGAAAGTATCTAAGCCGTCACAAAGCTACATAGATGCGGTGTGCTGAATTGCTGATGTCACTTTCTAAACCTACTCAGAGCATTACATTATAGTTCCGACATGGTAAATGTAAACAGTTCTCTATCTTCGGCCCTGGACCTGATCAAGGTGTGTGCATGCCAACCACTAAAATACCACAGCTAAGGTTTCTAATCGACCACAGCGTTTCGCATCTGATTGGATTCAAGTAAGCGATGCAATCGACTGCGACGACCTTGTAGCCCTAGTCGATGCGCTCGATCGCTTGAAGAAAGATGCTGAGCAGAAACTATCTATCAGGAAAGCCACACAAGCAAGCATGAATTCCGATTGGCAGTCTACACACAAAGGTAGCGCTAATCAGGGTATACGACGGTCTCAACGCATTGCTCCAGCAAGCTCACTTTTTGTCAATGAAACTGAGACGGAGTCTGAGTCTGGTGGTGAAGATGACATACCCTTACCAATGCTCCATGAGGCAAACTCTATTGAGCACACAACGATGCATGCTGCTCCGGAGATGATGACTAATAATCTGGAATTATTGCCCGATCACTACGAAAACCAACCCCAAATAGAGGAGCACTATGGGACTGAAACGCCGCAAGAGGGACACCCCATGGAGCAAGAATCACCCTCCCCTTCGCTCTATACAACGAGACCTGTTGTTAATGAACAAGATGAGCGTACAAGGATACAGCCAATGCAAGTTCTCGACGGACATTCAAACGCTCAAGCCCATCAACCACCTGATATTAATACTCAGGGTCAAGCAGCGGAGGATCTAGACTACACTGATCGCCAGCCAGGACCCGAGTCTCCACACCATAGTTTGGTCAATCATCCACATCAGGATACAACGATTTCGCCCTCGGATGGATTTGATTTTGGGGAGGTTACCATGCATAACCTCCCCTCACCACACTTCTTCAATGACGCATTCGAAGACTATCGTTTGAGCTCTCTACATCACGAGTCGCCGACAGATGTCGAAGAGGCCACGGCAGGCTCTTACGGACAACGCTTAATTGGCCCAGATCACACGGAGACAGTGCAGGTTCTCGATGGAGCGTCAAACGCCGAAGCCTATCAAACACCTGGTACCAATACTCAGAATCAGGCAGCGGAGGATCTAGACTACATTGATCGCCAGCCAGGACACGAGTCTCCACACCATAGTTTGGTCAATCATCCACATCAGGACGCAACGATTTCGCCCTCCGACGAATTTGAGTTTAGGGGAGTCCCATCGCCACAGTTCTTCAATGACGCATTCGGAGACTTTTATTTGAACACTCCACATCACGAGCTGCAGACAGATGCTGAAGAGGCCACGGCAGCCTCTGACGAAAGAAATATAAATTATCCCGGTCGCTCAGAAAGCTTTGGCAATGATCCGATAGTCCAAGGCTATGTGGATCTTGCTTGTCGTTTAAGCTTTCGCCTTCCGCACAAACCTGAGGATACAGATCATCTTGACCCTCGAGAGCTCCTGTCACCTTTGGTGGAAGAAAGGCCTCTCACGTCAAGACTTATCCATGGTCTAATCTATACGTTACTGCCCGGTCCACTTCGCATTTTTGAAGTCTGTTCCAGTGCACTCGATCCGGAGCCCTCATCAGAAGAAAGCCCAGTCGAGGATTTTGTAGCAATAATACGCCGAGATGCAGAGGCTTTACCTCTGCTTGTGCTCGGAGTTGAGACTAGCAAGACGTTGTACATCCTCGATAGTGAAACAGTAGATCTAGCGTCTCTTGGGACTTCGTGGCTAACAGGCCCTGAATGGACGACGGAGCATATTAATGTATGGCGCTTATCCACCCCACTGCATACTCTAACTAACTTTATTCAGCCTCGATGCATTGCGCCACACGTGGAAAGCACCTTGCTCTCGGTTTGGCTAGCAGAGGCTCACTTCCAGTCTAGGCGGCTCGAGAACGTCCCGCCCTCTCGCGATTTACGCCTACGTTTTCTAGGGGAGTTGTTGGCGCCCTATCAACGCGATTCTATCCTTGAGAAGTATGGCATCCCTAGCGATCATACAAGATCCCAACACATAGATATGCGGTCCAAATTAGTACGCTTAGAGACGCAAGTAGAAACCAACAAGATCTGTGTACAAAATCTGGAGAACTTCGAGCACGGAGCGCTACGGGAAGCACTTGACCAGATGCCTCCTAAGATCGAACTCGGACGTTGTCTGAGGATCCTGCAGTGTGTAGACGAGATCGGATCTCCTCACATTCTTGACTCACTCAAATTGGCCTGTGCCAGGAACACCAAAGACCAAACATATCAAGACATGGAGCAACCCCTCTTCCAGAAACTGTTCTATATCCACATTCACTTGGATAAGCTGGAGAATCAAAGCCATCTTCTTGTTGCCAGAGAACGGTTTATCAAATATTGTTACTTTGAGACATATCTGCGTGCAGTTAAAGCGCTGCAAGAGAAGAAACGCAATAGCTACCAAGAAAGACAAAAAGTCTTAGCTCGAAAGCGAACTGCCAGCTTCAAAAAGGGCATCTCTGAGGAACTGCCTCCTACGCCACATACGGAAGAGATCAACCGAGTTTACTATGGTCTCAGCCCGTCAGGAAGAACCAGGCGGGCTCCGGACATGGTTAAAGATGAGATTTGTAGCAAAGTTGTACAGGTATACGGGGGTAATCAGAAGCGCGTTCGACGCAATATCAACAAGTATATTAGTCAAGGAAGAGTACTGCACCATGTCCTGCAGGGTGGGAGATCTTTAGAACCGGGTCTGCTCGTTCTATTTCCGAGTTTTGGGGTTGATCCGCCCTCCCTGAGCATGGCTAAATTTGGATTAGAGCTCGGGGAGCTCGAGGAAAACGCTCTTAGTAAGCCTATTGAGCAGAAAGAGTAAGACGCAGTTCCCCGTGTGATTGAACTCCTACTGATAGTAGTGAGCAGCATAGATACATTGACGGTAGCGGAGGCCGTTTGGTTCGGCCAGGTGCTGCAGGCTAGACCAGAGCTGCTCGACCCGGTACCAAAGACTGTCCTCGATCTCATCTCGGATAGCCTTAGCCATGATCTGGATCTCCAAGAGCGTGATGCAGAGAGCTTCAGGAATAGACCTCTTCAATTCTTCGCAAAGTAGGATGCATTGGAATTAGCTTGCTGTAAAAGCCACCACGCTAGCCAAAGGCCATCACGCTAACTGAGGCATTGGCTAAGTAATTTCTCACCCTATATATTTCTCTCGCCGTCAATTATGACGCTTCCTCTTACCAACCAAACACAATCATCCGTACATCTTTGCCACCAAATCATCGTCTAGACTGCGAAATGAAGACTGAGCCCGGGAGCCATGCGATTGAAGAAGATACATGGTCCTGCTTAGGTGCTATCAGCATCGACCGCCTGAATATACTTGTGTTCTGGGAATGCTCCTGGCTTTCGGCAGATGAGTACCATGCACTCCATCAGGATGGACACCAGGGGTGGCTCGTCCACACTCGAGGCGAAGATCAGCTACTCATTGCCTGGGAGCCTACAATGGAAATCAAGTCAATACAATCCTCTCCTCACAGCCTCCTCTACGAACCTGCTAGAGAGGTCCGAAAAGACCGGCCCGGTCTGCTTGGATATGTTGCAGCCAAGTTCTTGCTTGACTCTTCAAACGCAGGTAGCCGTCGCCTTGCATTTCTGGCCTACTGGAGAGTCGCCCCAATGCCAAAGGGCATTTTTCTCTATTTGCAGAAAACATTTTCCAGCCATCGAGGCTATATTGTACACAAGGAGCAGGACAAAGTTTGGATACAATGGGAGCCTACGTGGGTATTTTGCGAAGATCTGAGAGAACGAAAGAAACATGTGCTCCTACAATTATCCCATGATCCTGAGGCGCTTTTGCGTCGCTTTCACAAGTCAGTCGTTGATTATTCTACACGCCTAGCAGTTGCGAAGCGAATTACATAGAGCTATATGTTGTAAAATAATCTATGCTTCAGTACTTATGCAACTCTTGTATAATTATTTCGTTGTTGACCATCCTTAAAGGCACAATGCAGAGGATAATAGTGTCAGATATGTCGCGTATTAGAGGACTAGTTGCTGTCAGATAGCTGGTGTTGGGTGTCATCATCTTCACGACTAGGAATAGTCAAGTAACACAAAGCTCGGGTGTGACACCACAAACAAAAAGCAGAACACGTAGCAGAAGACAGGAACACAGCACAATCAATCAAGTCATCACACTTCAACCCAGGTCCATCCACTGAACCTATTTAATCTAACAAATAGTTATGCTTTTCCCTGACACTCACCACAATTAGTCTGGTTGGATACCGTGATCATGATATGGTCTCGCTCGCCCACTATTTAGGAGGATTGTATCATCATCCTACGCTCCTTCGCTGTGCTTACTGCTACTCTTAAAAGATGCAAGCTCGTAGGTCGATTGCTCCTGATGCTAATACTTCTACCTAAGCTTACTGAAATAGCTCTGACCTCTCCCTACAAACGAGCTTTATATGAAAGAGATGCTATCCAAATGGTTAGTAAACTCTGAGCGTGGTAGGCAATCGTGACCTGAATCTCGCAGGAGGTAGCAGAAGCTCTTGAAAATATTTTCAATAATGATTTAGAATCTCGAGCCCCAGAATCCAAGTTCGCAGCCATCTTCGAGCGGCTGAAAGCTAATGAAGCGCTTTGGGTGATTTAAAACCATAGATCCTAGGTGATTCAAACTCTGCTGATTGTCTTTAGGTCGACTACGAGCCAGGAAAGAAGTACCGGCCTATTGCATGTCTTAATATCATCAGGTCAAAGCAGTACAGCCAAGGAGCTGAAGGGTACTACTACATATTGAGATCGAAGAGTGCCGGCGCAAGCAAGGACTTC
>JAFJTR010000213.1:0-12092 GCA_022559985.1 Parastagonospora avenae f. sp. tritici 18332-5
GTTGGCTAGGCTCACCTGCCTCAACGCGCACCCTCTTCTTCGCCTTCTTCCCATCACTACGCGCCCCAGACTCCTTAAGGGTCGTCAGTCGCACGCCCTTATTAATCGTCAAGGTCCCTTGCTGCTGTAAGCGCTTCCTTTTATATAATCTACGCTTACTTAAGGCCTTGTTAGCAGCTTAGAGCTTAGCGTTGCGCTTAGTTATTAACACTAGAGAATACGCTATTATCTCTGCACCTTTTAATAAGCTTTTAATCGCCTTAACTATATATATAAGTAAGCTATCTATATATCTTTAAATCCTCTCTTAAATCAGCTTTAATTGCGACCTAAATTCTATAGTATTGCTTAGAGTTTGCAACTGCCAGGGATCGTCCTTAACAGTAGGTAGCGGTGGAGTGCGCAGCCGCACGTTGAGCGTTGATACCACCGCCTCTGGATTAAATGGGACTAAGCTAGCGCCTTGAAAGCCTCCTTGTATGTTAGCCTTTGTGATCGCAGCGTTATAGGCGCCTTTAAAGCACAGTAGGAACTCTAGTTTAGTAATATAGGTGATCTTGTTGCGCATCAGATCCTCAGCTTAGCGGCTATAAACTGTCTTTAAAGGCGAGAAACACCCTATATCAAGAGGCTGCAGTAGGTGCGACGAGTGAGGAGGCATGCAGAGGGTGATAATATTGTGATCCTTGCAGTACTGCTAGAATTCGAGCGAGTCGTGGCTCTCGTGGCCGTCGATAATAAGTAGACGATAGTTTCCTATAGTCCTCTTCTTTATATAAGCGTTAAAGTGCTTTAACTACTCTATACTAAGCTTATTTGTTATCTAGCTGTTCTTAGAGACTACAATAACCCAGTCGCGAGGTAGGTCATCCTCCTTATACCAGGCAGAGAGGTAGTTCTTGCCTTTGAAGATGATAAAAGGTAAGATTGCTCACCCAGTCGCATTGATACCCTAGATCACCGTAGTCCACTCGCGATTGCCCTGCTGAACGCTCTTTGGCCGTCTCGACGCTCAGAGCCTGTGACTACTGCTCTAGTTAATATCATGCCTATTATAAAGCCAGACTTGTTAAAGTTGTAGGTGTCCTTATTAAGGATACTTGTCAGATTATATGATAAGATGGTGGTGATATGATTTTGATGATATTGATGCTCGTTGTTTTTTTTTGTTTTTTTTTTTGCTATTGTTTCGGTTCTGACGATTTCGTGTTCTGGTGTGCTAAGCTAAGTGGTCCCTGCTTGATTGTACAGATCTAACCTTACTTTAGCTCGTTCTATCTAACACACCCTCTTAGCTTAGAAGCTCTTTAAGCTAGATCTTATGCAATTATAAGGTCCTTAAGTTGTTCTTGAATTTCTTTAAGAGATATAGTATTTGTTACCCTATTTGTCTGTATTAAGACTAATCTAAGTTAGTAAAGGAAACTCTCCTATTTATTTCCTAGGAGTGCCTCCGTAAGGCTGTTAGCAATTATGTCTGCTAACTGCATATATTCTACTCTAATCCTGCCTTCTGTTACCTCTTGTCAGATCTAGTGATTATAGATATTAACGTGACGAAGTTTAGTATGAAGGCGAGAGATCTCCTTATTAACGAGTTGTATAGTTTGTTTATTATCACATTGTATAGTAACAGCGCGAGTATCCAGTTCGATCTGAAGTTCGCAGAGCAGCCTTAAGACGAAGAGCGCCTCCTTAGCTACCTGAGAGAGCGCGAGTAGCTCAGCCTCAGTTGTTGATGTAGTGACAGTGTCTTGTTTGTTAGCTTTCTAGGCGATAAGTCTGCTAAAAAGCTTAATAGCGTAGCCTTAGAAGCTCTTGCAGTCTAGTATGTTGTTAGCAAACGAAGCGTCGCTTGCAATCTAGAGTCTAGCGTCACCTCTAAGTTGTAAGGCTAATTGTTATGTGCTCTGAAGATACAGAAGCACTTAGTCTGCTGCGTCCTGATAATCCGGTCCCAGGTTAGACAGGAATCGAGCTAACCGGGATGTTGCAAAGGCAATATCTGGCCTTGTAGTAACTGCAGCAAAAAGTAATAAACTAATCTTGCGTTAAAACCTGTTAATATTAGATAGGGTTGCTAAATCCTTTCTAGGATGTAGTTCTATTATAGCTACTAGTGTGTTGTGTTAAAGACTTGTGTTGTCTGCTAGTTAGCTAATCTTTTCTAAGTAGGTAGCTTGCGATAGCTGAATTTTGCGTGTAGTTTAGTCCTGTAGAACTTCTATTCTAAGGAACTATTAGAGGTTGTTACCTCTAGTAAGAGTGTACTTGTCCTGCAAACATTTAATTGCTTGTTAAGCCTTATATGATTTATTATTATAGTATGCAAGGATAATATTGTTAACGTAGAAGAATATAATAACTCTATCCTTAATAAGGTAGCACAGCTCGTGAGGCACAGGTTAAAATCCTAGCGCTCTTAATGTCGTCTTGAATTCTTTCTGCTAGAGAAGCAGTAAGATGCAGAGACTGTAAAGTGCCTTGTTAACCTTTAGGATCGTTCTAGGCTTCTAGTAGCCTCGAGGCATTCTTATATAGACTTCTCGGTTCATTGTTGCGTAGACGAATGCGTTTGTAACATCGTATTGTTTAAGTTCTATGTCGTATTAAGCAGCTATAGCTATTATTATTTAGAATAACTAGCTAGCGAGTGTAGCTGCGTAAGTGTCTTGCAATGTTACGTTTCGTTGTTGATTACCTTAGACTACTAATCGCGCCTTGCACTTTAGCAAACAGTAATGCTTATTAAGCTTATAGGTATAAACCTATATGCAATTAAGGATCTGTTGTCCTGTTAGTCTAATACTCTTTAAAGGTACTTCTGACTATAATTTTATATTTCAGTAGCTTGCGAGGTGTTCTTGCTCTGCCTCTTAGAACAGTTCGCCTATAGGGTGTTCCTCCAGCTTTGTACAGCATGTTAGCAGAGGTGGAAGCTGGCTTCGATGGGGCTTTAAGCTATTGGCGAGCATTCTTATTATCTTAGCCTTGTCTATATTTTCGCCTCTGTATTTCCTAACACAGCCAGCTTGGGTTCCTGCTATAAAAGCTGCGGCCTATAGTATCGTCTTTGCAGATGCTTGTTCAGTTAAGTTTAGTTAGTCTCTAGCTATTAACTGTGCAAGTAATGCGACAGGTGGCAGTGTTGTTAGAGGAGTTAGGTAGTTATCCCTAATCTTCTGTCCTTGATAGTAGCCTAGCAGATCTGCTGCGTCTTATTACTCTAATAAGTCTGCTACAGCTTCGTCTTCGTAAAAGGAGTCTGTCTGTAGCTGTTTAGAGAGAGTTAGTAACTTAATAGTTCTTACGAGCGTAGCTATCTCCTTAAGCATGCTGTGTATAAGATTGTTTATAAGATCCTTCACTTTTCTATTAAATACTAATTCTTCGTTAAAGACAACGTCTTAGGTACTTATTACCTTGCTAAGCGAAGGTATCTATATTTAGTAGATGTTTAATAATCAGTATCTAACATAGTAGCTGATCTATGCTTTTAGATTAAGGCGCTGTAGGCGTGATTTGCTGCAGTAGGTGTCATCTGTCATTGCAAATGCCTTGCAGCTGTAGGCTTTAAGATAAGCGAGATAGGGTTTTTATAGCGATGTAACGATCCTATTGCTAAAAGCTACTTGCGTAAAGAATATTTTATATAGAGTCTTCTATTAGTTTACGTAGTTCGGCGTTTAATTATAAAGGTATATAGCGGCTCTTGTAACCTTAGGCCACAGCTCCTAGGATAGGTTAGCGTTAAGTCGCATCGCGCGAGCTTTCTCCTTGTTCACACCCCCTAAGCGTTCTGCGCCTCTATTTTGTGCTTATGTATTAGGTGCAGAAGGCTTAATAATAATCCCTTAAGTAGCTAACTACCTTTCTACTTCTAGTTTAACTATAGTGATTTTGTTATTAGCCTTAATCGTTTTAATAGATATGCTGTAATAGTTCTTAAGGAATAGGATAAACATAGAGAGCAACTTAATAATTAATTTTGCTGTCTAATTATTGCTAAAGTAGAGGTCCTATTGCATCTTAGAGAACTTGTTAGTAATAAGCATCTGGCTTTTTTCCTTAGTAACTGCTTAGTGCTCGTATGAATAGAAGTCAATGCTAAGCCTCTCTCTAGGTCTGTCGTTGTTAATTCGTACGGCACGGCTTATTTATTATCTCGATTTTGCTTTTCTATAGGAGTTATACTCTACAGTTGTAATGCCCTTAATGCGCACCCCCTCAGCTTGCTGCACGAGGTGCTCGATAGATGCTGGGCTAGAGTGACCTAGTCTCTTGTGCCATAGCAAGGCCGTGACTCTCTATAGTCCCTGTTTTGTTCTTGTTGTGATTTTGCGCGTGTAGAAAGAGGCAGGTAGTAGTAGTTCGTATTCTAGCACCTATTGTCTATGCATTTCTATCACGATTCTAATAACTCTATTCTTAGCTCCTTAAAGAGTAGTTAAGTCTAATTTTGTATCCTACTACATCCCCTTAAGCCTTAATAGTTAGAATAATACTAGGTTGCATAGCAAGTCTAGGCAAATAGCTATATTATGCAGTGTTAACGTATATGTATCGCTGTTATTCTTTAGGGTTAGGTTAATTAATCTGTAACTCTTAATCTACATCTTTAAGTTGCTAGCCTAAATATAGTCTCTAGATATAGGTTATCATAAGTTATACACGCGGTTAGGATCGTTTATAATATAGCACGTCGTTCCTAAATTAAGGATAGACGACTTTTGTAGCAGGTAATTAGCTGCGTTCTCTCTGTTTGCTGTAGCGCTAAAGACTGCCTTAATAACTATAATCTTCCGGCCCTCTAGTTATTCTTTAAGGATCTCAGGCGTTAGTGTGTGCGATTGTTTCACAGCTAGTGTTCTTAATTAGGTTCTGTTTTGTCTGCAAATTAGCCCTTAAAACGTTGTATCTTTCTTATATTTAAATTTAATAAGCTCGTTAATAGTCTTGTTAGGTTTCTACTACTTAGGAGCAATGTCTAGATAAACATAATAGCAGTCCCTTATTATGTAGCGTTGTCTATATGCAGGGCATTATGCTCCCTATGTGGCAGCAGGTCCTTAATCTAAAGGCCGCTTAAGCGTAGTGATTTTCCTACCCGCTGTACGTTGGTTATAGGGTCTGCCCTAGTTGTTCTGGAGTAACGCGCTTTCGGCAGGATAGGCGTCCCTATCTTTGCCCTGGGTGTGTGCACCACTGTCAGCAAGAAACGACGCATTATCAGCAACAAAAGCTTTAAGCTTCCCTAATCTAAGGGGATGATTTATTGTTATATACTCTTAGAAGCGTTGTATTATCTTCTTTCTATCTATGCTAGTTGCAAATTAACTATTGTCTTAAAAGGTTGTAGACTATATAGGAGCAACCTTGTTCACAGCATTAATAAAGTCTTTCGTGATCACGTTAATTTGTGACACTTCGGCAACTTAGAAGGCTTCTGCCTTAGCAGCTGCTTCGTCGTACTTAGCTAGCTAAATATCCCACTGTTAAGGGGTTCTTATTGGCTTAAGTGCTGCACGATATCTTATGCGTGCTTATTCTTGTTCTAATTAGTTGCTTATGCTAATAGTCTTCTGCAGATTAATGATCTACTGTCGTACTGATTTCTCGGGTAGGCAACACGTGCGCAGCAGATGCGGCGACACCGTTAACTAAATGAACGCAACGATATGTTAGAGACTCGATTGCTCCTTCTCGTATTCGTGTTAGTTGCTTTTATATTGTTTAAGTAGTATCTTATAGTATTTAAGGTCTTCTTTAAACGCTTTTTAGCCGGTTAATAATAATTTAGTTAGTCTTGTTAGGACCTCGACATTCGCAGCAGGCATATACTTAGCGGCAACTAGGGCTTATATAGGCGTTAGTTTTGGGATTAACAGCATAATTGTTGGTAGGTACTCGCACTAGTGCTGAAAGGAAATAACTATAACTGCATTGTATTCGATTGATCTGTGTTTTTCTGTGTTCTCCCTACGTGAGGATGCTACGGAGGTGTATATGGTCTGAAACGAGTAAGGCCAAAGTAGGATCGGATCGGCTCGTTAGGCAGCGTTCAGCAACTGACGTCCCTACTGATACTTATAATCTAATACTAGAAGTCTTTTCTTTTTAAAGAGCAAGTAACTCTGCGTGCATTAGTAGTAACTGTGTAGTTTAATAGTGACTGTAGGTAGCCTTAAACATCAGAGCTTACTAGCCTTTGTACCCAGCCTTCTACTTAGACTGTCAGCTTATTACTGTTAATAAGGTGCTCTAGAGCATGGTTTAGTGTTGCCTTAGTAAAGGCGTCTGCAGGGTTATCGTCGCTGTTGATCTAGCAGATCTCTGTGATCTCGCGACGCTTATATAATTAGCGTAGTGCTATGATATTAATTATAAGGCGCTTCTCTTTCGTTGTCCTAAGCTTTACAAGGCACTTATACAGGGAGTATAAGTCTGTGCAAATAACTAAGGGAATTGCAGGTAGTCTAAGTCGTTTAGTAATTACCCTTAGGGTAGTAGCGATAGCAATGCCTATATCGAAACCGTTGACCATACCATAGATCTCTGAGGCTAGTACGCTCCGTGTGACGCGCTTGCATTTCGTAGAGCTGTAGTGGATTATATTGCTATAGATCGTGAAGGTATTAGCGTTAGTAGACTCGTTAATAAGCATAAGAATAAAGCCTAGCTGCGAGCTAAGGTCCTTGTTGTTAGCAAAGGAGCCGTCTACAAAGACTATTAGCTTTGCCTTCGTAAGGTTAACAGTAACGTAGCGCAGGCCACGATTAAGGTTCTCTATCTGCCACTTCAGGCGCCTGTTAAGCGCCTTGATGTCCTCGTCTGATAGGTGCTGCGCTTGGGCGGCGACGGACAGGTCGAATGACGCCTCTAGCTGGCACGTTGATGCGATGTACGCTCCGCTGGCGCGCTGTTCTGTGTACTGTTGCGCGCGATCCGATGCCTTAATATCGACAAGCCTAATCCTTCCTTCTTGCCCTTTCTGCCTAAGGAACAAGGCTTTGCTAGTGTCTATCGTGAGCGTACATCTATTAAAGTCTAGTTGCACCTCTAGTGTTAGAGTAGACTTTAGCTTTAATCTAAACTCTGCCTTCTAGATCTTTTTCTCTTTAAGTAATAAGAAAGCTAGTGTCCTAAGCATGAGAGTATCGTCTGTCTGCATGCTAATGATGCTAAAGATGCCTATATCCTTGCTATTTGTAATTAAAAGGTATAGGTTGTATATAGATGTTGACATATCTAGCTCCTTGCAGTAGTGCCCGTGATAAGTTATCTACTAGTAGACTCCTGCCTCTGCAATTCTATACAGCAGCTTAATCACACAGAGTAGCGTGCCTTCTGGATATCGATGTACTAGCTCAGTAGGAAGATGTGCGAGTATCGTCCTCTTCAGTGTTGTCTGCGCCTGTGGATACGCCTGCGTGATATCACGGAGCTTGACGTTCATTCCGCGTTATACTAGCGTAGGCGCTAGAGACATGATTAGGCGCTGGCTACACCGTTGGATAGTCAGAGACTGCGTCAGGATAGCATCCTTGCTATGGTCCTAGTAGCCTTAGATAACTAGTTAGGATTTCTTATATAGTTTAGTTGTCTTGCCTTTAATCTTACGTACTAGGCGTGATTTGAAGATCTAGATCCTGCTGTGTAGCCTCTCGTCGTATTGCTTAAACTTAAAGACTCCTTAACCTATAAGGTTGCTGATCTCTTAGTTATTAGACGCTGCAAAGGGCGCGCCTAAAGTTATAATTACTCTATCGTTGCGTAGCTTAATAGCTAGCTTAAGATCGTCCTGCTCCTTCTTAGTGATGTATGTATGCGCCTTATGCTTGTTCTTTGATCCTGGAGGGCAGCCTCTCCTGCGTGGTTGCGCTGCCGGAGGTACTGCTACCGGCTCATGCTGCTCATTCGGCTCATTCTGCCTGTTCAGCGCGTGTGGCGCATCAGGGTCGCTCTAAAGGTGATCTAGTCTGTAGTATAGCTTAATAACAGTAGATCTAAATATTTGTCAGATATGAGCAAGGCTGGCCGCATCACAGGCTCAGCTGGAATGGAACTGCATAGAATAGACCGCGCAGCTAGTCGCACAAGGGCGGGGGATAAAAGCCACCTGTTAATAGATCAGACAAGATAGAGGACGATTAATCACTTTAATCATCAACATTTTTCAAGAACCCTTTTAGATCTGACAATATTACTAGACTATTAACTATATTAACAGTGATGTTGTAGCTATCTGTACTAGCGATCTTGTACGGGCTGTTCTAGCTATTACTCTCTCTCTACACTAAGACTTCGCTCTAGAGTAAGAGCGCGAGCATGTCTGCAGTGGATGGTCCATTGCGGGTGTTTAAGGCGTCTGCAACTTAGCGCTCTGCAGTAAGCTTGCGCAGGGCTTTTATCGCCTTTTGAATAGCCTTGCTGCGCTTGACTATTAATAGTGCTAGCAGCGATTCTGTAGTCATTCTTAGGTATGCTCTAAAGACTAGTAAAGTTAGGACTAGCCTATTAGGCCTAGCGGTGTCGTTAACAGCTTTCACAGCTATTTAAAGGATCGCTTTATTAGACATAGTATCTTAGAGCTCGTTATAGAGGATATCCTATACTTAGCAAAGTAGTGCGTAGTATCTCTCTGTCTTGCCTACTGACTAGTAAGCCTCTGTAGGCACCTGCTTGCATATAACTCCTATAATCTTTGCCTTAGCGCAGAACTCTGCGCTTATAAAGTTAGTGCCTGCGTTATATATAATGATGCCTAGTAGTCCTTAATACGTGTTAATCTATAGCATCTACAGTGCCTGCCATGTCTCCTTAGCTAAGATAGCGCTGAGGAACCTTGCGCCTTAAAACGCGGTTAAGGAATTAACTATATGCAGTATAGGTTTGCTGCTTAGGTATATCACGTCTACTAGGATCTTATAGTTAAAGTAGTAATTATCCTTAAGAGTGAATTTAAATTAGCGCAGCGCAGGGCTGTAGAGCTAGCAGTAGTGGCAGAACTTAGTAACTTCTTCTAGGGTTTATTCTTTAAAGTCGTTATAGCTAGCATCCTTTAAGAGCTTAATAAGTTGCGTAATAGTTAGGTGCCTAAATTATTAATAGAGCTGTTGCAACTCTGTCTCTGTTAGGAATATAGTTACTCTCTCTCTCTCTTATTTAGATAAAACTAAAGATATCTCTATTTATAGATTATAGGGATATATATATTACCCTAAACTAGCTTATCTATAGTGTTGTTAAAGTAGACCTTTAACCTATCTATATCTGCAAGGCAAAGCAGGAATAGCGTAGGTGCGTTAAGCACCTTAAAGTTAATTGTCCTAATGTCTGTAGAGACCTTTGCAGTGCTAATTAACGCTATTACCTTGCCTTTGCTAAATTTAATTAATGCCTTTCCTACTATACACGTATCTATTATAACTGTTAGATCTTCTTATATAAGTGCGAGGTACTGCTCCTTGCTAACTGTAGATACGTTAGCAGCGCCTATGTCTAGTAAGATTCCTTAGTATACAGATCGTGTGTAGCAGTCCTTGAGCAGGAACTGTGACGCTAGTGCTAACGGCGCGTCTTAGCTGTATATATCGTTGCTAGAGATATAATGCAAGAATGCCTAGTCTGCTAGGCATTGCTCCTTAAAGAACTAGTGTTTAGAGTATGCTTCTGCGACGTCGTCGTCGTCACTATCCTCGCAGTCTTCTTCCTCTCTCCAGCCTCTCTAGTTGTATTGGCTGGTGTGCTCAATCCCTCCATACTCTGCAAGGTATACTAAGAAGTCCTTAGGTGGCTTCACACCTGCAACGTATAGCGTAGAGACGAACTGCATACAGGTAGCCTTGCGCTCTTTATTAGTGTAGTTAGTAGACTAGCATCCTTCCTTCTGGCAAACAAAGCATTTCTTCTTCCAGCGTGGCTTGAACCCACGCCAATTATCAGCGCGCTGCTCGCCTCCTCGATATGCGCCTCTGGATCCGCCTCCACCTCGGAATCCTCCTCGGGTTCTTCCATTACTGTTATAGCGGCGGTCTAAGTAGTATTAGTCTGTAGCTATATGCGCTGTGTGCTGCCGTGCTAGGTGTGTTTCCACTGCAGAGCGTAGATCTAAGAATAGTCCTTCGCAGATAGTGGCTGGCTTAAATAGTGCTATCTTAAGTTCTAGAACTCCTTAGCAGGCGTTGATGACAGTAGTGCAGAGGGCATCCTTACCCTTAAAGTTCTTCCTAAGCGCTCGCTAGCATAGCTGCAGTTTGTCGAGCAGGATCTGCAGGACCTCGTGTAGCCCTTTTTCAGGGTTCTCTGCGCGGGTGCGAGCGAAGGTTGTAGTTGTCCAGTCTGTGTAGTAGTGCTAGTAATAGACATTATAGTTAAAGTAGTTCTTAATTACTATATACGCATTAGCAAAGCTATTGTTTCTCTCTATAACCTATATATAGAATATCTCTGCACGCCTAGTAAGTATATAGAGAAATACTGCATAAAACTGTTCTTCTTAGATGTCTACCTGCTAGCAGATGCTAAAGAAGATCTTAATCTTGTTATTAAGCAGGTCGTAGGCATTGCCTATATACTTATTGCTATTGTCCTATAGCTTAGAGAACTGCGTGATTATATTAGCATTAAGTCGATCGTTGCGTAACTATCGCGGTAGCAGTGTCTTGTATAGATCGTGTAGCAGATTAGGTAGTCTGTTAGGTACCCAGTTCGTCAGTTGCTAGAGAAAAGGTGTAACCTTGCGATACCCCGTCGCTAGTAGTCGTGTTTGCATTCGCGTGTGCTAGTGCTGTAGTTGCGTAGTCTGCTCTCTTTGTCGTCAGGGCTGTTGCCCTTTAAGGGCATTGCTTACGTAGAGTAGTCGTTATAGCTCATGATATTGCGACTAGCTTTGAACGCCTTGTCTCACTCCATACTATTCGTCTTGGTGATCGCCTTGTTGATCGCCTTGTAGATCGCCTTGTTGCTCGCCCTGCGGCGTTCGTTGTGGCTGCGGCGGCAATCGAGATTGTAGCTGAGGCTGAGGCTGCGTCTGCAGCGCTTGTATATGAGGCAGTAGGATAGCTTGCAGCGTTTGTCATTCTGCTGCTAGAACTGCGTGCTGGGCATCTTGTTAGCGTTTGTACGCTCTAGATCGTCAGTTAAAGTCTATAGTTTAAAATTCCGATAGGTCCTATTTAAGAGCGTCCTCTATGTCCACTATGCTAGATAGAGAGTCTGCTATCTTAGCGCGGTTGTTGCCTGTATACACGCCCCTATGCTGTAGAACAGTCTTAAGTGACTTCAATGTATAGCGCTCTACCTTCTAGAATATGTTCTTTGTCTATCTCTTAAAGTCCTTAAGGTGATTATTAAAGAGATTATTATCCTATACTATTGCTATATAATAGTTGTATACTATCTTAGCGACCTAGGTTGTAGCGTGTGTTGCGTCTGCGTCCTCTAGTGCAGGTACATCCTATAGGGATATATCGATGACCTTAAGTGCCACTGTGTACAGACAGTCCTCTATAAATTCCTTAGCAGTATGTTTCGCCTATATAGAAGCAGGTTCTGCGCGTTCGCTTGTGCTGCGCTCGGAAGGGGCGTTGAGCAGTTGCTCTTGAACAGCATCGTCGGCATTGCCGGAGTTGCTAGAGTTGCTGGAGTTGCTCTGGTTATCTGCCATTGTGCTGGCTTATATTAACGCGTTGTCCTGTATTGTCTAGCTAGTTAGTCAGTTTCAGCGCTTATGTTGTACGTGATAGGATCGTCTAAGGACGCTTATACAGTATCGCTACGCCTTGCTGACGCGCTGTAGTTATCCTAAGATTTATCACGTTAGGATTCTAACAGAGTATCTTTGTGCGTTGCTAACGTGCTGTAATTAAGCTTTAGCCTAAATTATTAGCTTAGAGGGAGGTTAAAAGCGCTTCGTATCTTTGCCTCGCTCTGTTCTTAGCACATAGGTATCGTCCTAAGACTTCTTGCGTTGGGATTTAACTGTCTGTCTCAAAAACACCAACTTTGGGCCCACCCAGCGCGCTTGCTCCAGCGCCTCCGGCATCCCAAAACTACCAGAATCTATCTCAGCCTAGTGCAAAACAAACTTT
>JAFJTR010000214.1:0-11967 GCA_022559985.1 Parastagonospora avenae f. sp. tritici 18332-5
CTGTGCCATTAGATGTCGACTTCAAGCACACCCTACCCTATTAAACACACCAAGCCATAACCATAGCCCTCTCTCCCCTCTCCCCCTCTCGCCATCCCCCCCCCCCCCCCCCCCCCTTCCCCCCCCCCGGCCCCCCCCCCCCCCCCCCCCCCCCCCCCCACACCCCCCCCCCCCCCCCCCCCCCCCCCCCCCCCCCCCGCCCCGAAGGCACAAATGGGGGCCCCCCCCCCCCCCCCCCGCCAACGATCTCGATCCCAACGCAGCGGGAATCCGCTTGTCGCGCCCCAGCCGGACGGTAACGGCTCCTCGTATTGCCAATGCTCACTGCACAAAGAAAAACCGCGTAGCTAAACTCCTGCAAACAGCAAACGCGGAATTCAAAGGGGGGGTTCTGGATTCGGCGCCGATTGCGCGTTGGGGGGGTGGGCGGCAAGTGCCGTGGGGTGTGACGCTTGGTGGTGGGCGGGGAGAGCTTTGATGATAGCTGTTAGAGGGATGCTGGATGCACCTTCTTGGATTGAAGTGGATTGGATTGGATTGGGACAGCTGACCGAGACTGAGACTGGAATTGAGATTTGAGGCTAAAACCCGGTATTGAAGAAAGAGTTAGATTGACAAGGGACGTGCGAGGTATCGTTGTTCGTGCGTTGCGGGCGGAAGAGCCGGGCGTGACCTGGCGCGGTGTACACGACGGTTGTTTCGAGACACGGCGGCGCTGACGGACGGGAAGAGAGAGAGACGAGAGGTTTCAGATAGACGGTGGAGGTCTGTGATCTTTCGGGATTGTTTTTTTTTTTTGCAAGGCTCACTGCGTTGTCCCGAGATATCTGGATCAGAGCGGAAGGTTGCCCGTCAATCGGGCCCCGAGTGGGAGGTGATGTTTGCTGGAGGATTATTTCGGAGAAAGAAGAAGATGGATGCTGCGGTTACTTCACCAGGTGCTGGTGATGGTGGTGAGATGGACGTGGATATGGGAGGGGAAATTGATGTTGTGAGTTTGGCTTTCCTGTCTTTTTGTTCGAGTTGTCTGCGCTGTATCAAGTTTACTTCTCCTTCATCGTCTCCTTCCCTTCATTTCGCAATCCGTCAGTCATACATACAAACCTCTCTCTCTCTCTCTCTCTCCCTCTCTCCCTCTCTCTCTCATTCTCATTCTCTTTTCCTTTCCTTTTCTAATCCCCCACTCCCCCAGGACGCAACCTACACCTCCTACCAAGAGTCCGCCGACGCCCAAACCGACCGCGCATCCTACGCCTCCTCGAGCATCTGCTCCCTCGCCTCCTCCACCACGCGCTACCGCTACGAAAACGGGCGCCGCTACCACGCCTGGCGCGACGGCACCTACTACGCGCCCAACGACGAAGGCGCGCAATCCTACGAGCTAATCGTGCACCACCTGTGGCTGCTCACGCTGCACGACAAGCTGTTCCTCGCGCCCATCACCAACCCCGCACGCATCCTGGACGTCGGCACAGGCACGGGACTCTGGGCCGTGGATATCGCAGACCACTTCCCCAACGCGGAAATCACCGCCACGGATCTCAGCCCGATCCTGTATACTGCCGCGCCGCCGAACCTCGTCTTTGAAATCGACGATGCGTGCAGCGAATGGACGTATCCGCCCAATCACTTCGACTTCATCCACATCCGCGGGCTCACGGGTTGCGTGAAGGACTGGCCATACATGTACGCGCAAGCATACGCCCACCTCGCTCCCGGCGCCTGGTTCGAGCAGCTAGAATTTGAGATCCGCACGAACGCCGACCCAGCGAGCGGGCGGCACGCGGATCAGATTGTCGGGGCATTTAGCGACAGTGTGATTGATGTGGGCGAGCGGCTGACGGGCATGACGTTTAAGATTGTCGAGCAGATGGCGACGCTGCTGCCCCAGGCGGGGTTTGTCGATGTCAGGGAGGAGCGGTTTATTTGGCCGATTGGGGCGTGGCCCAAGGATCCGCATTTGAAGGATTTGGGGAGGTGGGGAGAGAGAAATTGGAGTGAGGGGATTGAGGGGTGGGTTATGGCGCTGTATACGAGGCTACTTGGGTGGACGTATGCGGAGGTGCAGGCGTTTGTGAAGGACTTTAGAAGTGTGATCAAAAATCGGGGGAACCATTTCTATCACGAGGTGAGGTGTGTTTATGCGCGGAAGCCGTTTCCGCATGAGATTGTGGAGAAGAGTGGGGATGATGGAGCGAGCGCTGAGGCATAAAGATTGACATAAGAGTGTTTTGTGTGTCGGAATGGCAACTGGGTCTCGGCATTGGGTGGAAATTTTTGTTTAGCTGGTGAGAATGATACCCTTACAATATGGATGATTTGTTTGTATGATGTTTCATTATATCATGCTATTGATGGCATTACTCTACGGCAAGTTTTGTCGTTGCCGAATTGTACTTCTTGTGCAGCGCGCCTGTTGTAGCGCTCTCCACGGCACCCCGTCACGCCGCACTATCATGACGCGAGGATGTCGTTCATGCCAAGTAATCTACTCCAAGCTTCTTAGTTCGTATCAACTGGTATGCACATAGGTCTCAGTGAGACGTGCTTTGTAGCCTACTCTTTCATGTGCAAGACGATGGTCAAGCTGCTCTGGGGTGAAATCTACTCATCCATCTCGACATCGTCGTTGCCGGCTTCGACGTTTCCGTTCTGCCGCGATGCTGGCTTTGGCACTGAAGCCTCCTTGTCGATCATTTGTCGTGAGACGGACACGATGTTGTCCTCGATGAGCTGTTGGCCGACATCTTCGATGTCTGCGATGATGAATTAGCATGACTGAAATACTTCCGGTGACGAAGGAGTACGCACGCTTCTTGGGGTCGACCTTTCCGACGTATCGCGTCTTGAGCTGGTCCTTGGTGAGCTCCGTCTCCTCCTTAACACGCTTCTCGTAACCCTCAGCCAAAGAGACCAGCTTCTGCAGCCTATCATTGTTCCGCTCGCCCTCGCCCTTGAAGTCCTCCATCAGCAGTGCCTCAGTCCAGACGTGCTTGTGCAGGTTCATCAGCATATTCTCCTCCAACGCAGTCTTCTTATAGTCGATGCCTATTGAGTAGTAGTGGCGGTTCAGACCGTGAATGAGGGCTTGGATCGAGGGCTTGTTGAGGTGGCCGACGTTGGATGTGGTCTGGCGGGGCTCGTGGCCCATCATGAGGGTTTGCGGATTTATTAGGCGGAAGGCATCGATGACGACTTTGCCCTTGACGGACTGGATGGGGTCTACTACGACGGCGACGGCGCGGGGCGTGAGCTGCTCGAAGGACTGTTGCGTGTTGATATCGACGGACGACAGCCAGCAGCCGAAACCAGGATGTGAGTGATACCAGCCAACGACCGTCTCTTGCCTGTGTCTGTCAGCTTCCGCTCTCGCTCTCAAGACTGTCTGTGGTGGGAAGCAACGCACCTTCCTGTCTGCCTCAGCATGTCCATCATCTTGGTTTGGAAGACGGGGTCGACAGCCTCGACGGAGACACCGGTACCGGATTGCGGCATGGCGAATACATCCACGACGCGTACTGTGTAGTCATCTACAAACTCGCCCAGCATGAGGCCCATGACTTCCATAGGCACACCCGCGCGTCCGTGCCGCAGCATCTTGAGCAGCGCCAGTGACGAGATGTAGACGGTTTCCGAGTTGTCGATCAGGTTGGTGTCTTGTGCGGGACCTCCGCCCATGCCGCCCATGCCCTGCGCGGCGGCCAACATTCTGCTTAGCCGGTCCATGATGATGTGGGGGTATGGGTGGGTTTTATGAGGAAGTAGGTTTTGGGGTAAACGTGGTATCGAGAGGCGGAGAGCGGTGTTGATGTCGACTGTATGGCGAGGCGGCGGCGATGGTGAAGCTCCGAGCTGTCGTGATATCCATGGATGTAATCGGCCCCACGTTTCTCCGAAAGGTCCGAAAGGCGCGCTAAGGGGAGCAAGGATGCTGGCCACCCGCGGTCGAAGCTCAAGCTCGGAGCGCCTTTGTTCCCACCATCTCTCCCGCATTGGGTGTCTTTGACGCTTTATATTGCTGACCACGCCTCGAGTCCCTGCATAATAGTTCCCGCCGCTGCAGATACACCAGCTAACACTCACACTCACTATCCAGGAATTCAAGCTACCAAATTACCAAACTACATCAACCACAGTCGCTCCCAAGCAGTGCCAAAATGGCGGAAGACATGTCGGCGGCCACGGCCTCGAACAGCTTGACCAATGGAGTCGGCGCACAGCCCAAGAAGGTCGCATACTTTTACGACTCGGATGTGGGCAACTACGCCTATGTTGCAGGCCATCCCATGAAGCCTCATCGCATACGCATGGCGCATAGTCTTATTATGAACTATGGTCTTTACAGCAAGATGGAGATCTACGTACGCCTGCGACTCTGGCATGCGCGTATATTCTATATCTAACAAAATTCAGCGCGCAAAACCCGCCTCCAAGTACGAAATGACGCAGTTCCACACAGACGAGTACATCGAGTTTCTGCACAAGGTCACTCCAGACAACATGGACAACTTCACCAAGGAGCAGAGCAAATACAACGTCGGAGACGATTGCCCCGTCTTTGACGGCCTCTTCGAGTTCTGCGGCATCAGCGCCGGAGGTACCATGGAGGGCGCGGCGCGTCTGAACCGCGGCAAATGCGACGTCGCAGTCAACTGGGCGGGCGGACTGCATCACGCGAAGAAGAGCGAAGCTAGCGGTTTCTGCTATGTCAACGGTCAGTATGTGCCGGCTGTTCTCGCTGATTTTAGCTAATTTCTCAGACATTGTCCTCGGCATCATCGAGCTTCTGCGGTACAAGCAGCGCGTTCTGTACATCGACATCGACGTGCACCATGGAGATGGTGTCGAGGAGGCTTTCTACACGACCGATCGTGTCATGACTGTGTCCTTCCATAAGTATGGCGAGTACTTCCCCGGTACTGGTGAACTGCGTGACATTGGTGTTGGCACCGGCAAGAATTACTCTGTCAACTTCCCTCTGCGCGACGGCATAACCGATGAGACCTACCGCAACATCTTCGAGCCAGTCATCGAGGCGGTCATGACCCACTACGGCCCAGAAGCCATCGTGCTCCAATGCGGAGGCGACAGTCTCTCCGGCGACAGGCTTGGATGCTTCAATTTGAGCATGGACGGCCATGCCAACTGCGTTCGCTACGTCAAGAGCTTTGGCGTGCCCGTCATCATCTTGGGTGGCGGTGGTTACACGATGCGCAACGTCGCCCGCACCTGGGCATACGAGACGGGTGAGCTCGTAGGAGAGAAGATGTCCAAGCAGCTTCCCTTCAACGACTATTACGAGGCAAGTTCTTGACATGCGCACCATTTTCGATATGGCACTAACATCGGTAGTACTTTGCGCCTGACTACGAGCTGGATGTTCGACCGTCAAATATGGAGAACGCCAACTCGCACGACTACCTCCACAAGATCAAGTCCACTGTGATTGAGAACATTCGAAGGACTGGCAGACCCTCGGTAGAAGCCTTCACCACCATTCCTAATACGCTGCCCCGGATGGCAGATTCGGATGGTGAAGACGAGGACGACGACCTCGACGCTGACATGAACCCGGATGTGAGAATGACTCAGCGTCAGCGAGACGAACACATCGAGCGCGATGGCGAGCTGTATGATGAAAGCGATGACGAGGAGTATAAGAATAGTCTCGGTGTACGCGCCCAGCCAGGTGTTAAGAAGCGGAGAAACATCAGCGACTTCCCCAACCCGAATGCTGCTCCTGCTCAGGATATCGATGCACTCGATGGCATGGAGGAGATCAATGGCGAGAGCGCTGTATCGACAAGACAGCCTTCAGCCGCTCCAGCGTCTCGCACGCAGACACCTGCCGTGGCAGAGCAAGGGGCTGCCGATGACGGTGACGTTGAGATGGACGAGCCAGAGGTTCCAGCCGCTACTGCGGCCTCAACACGCTCACAATCACCTGCCGGTGTGGTCACACCCCCTGACTCACCACCAGCCGCGGCCACTACACCAGCATTAGCTCCAACATCAGCACCCACTGCAGATGTCTCAATGGAGGGCGTGGACGAAGAAAGCAAGGAGGCCATTGCCGACGCTAAAGAAGAGGGTGAAGCGGAGCGCGACACTAAGAACGTCAACGGTGAAGTGCGCACTGAAGTCGCCAAGGATTAGTCTTTCTAGCGTAATGTGATGACGACGAATGGTGGCACGCATTGACGGCGTTTTCCTGGGCTCCTCTTCTGATCTAAAAGGGTAGCGGTTGGTGTTATGGTGCTACGGTGCAAAGGCTGGACGTCCACGATACCTTTGTTGTTTTCTCGTCGTTCGGGTTGAAGAACGTCGTCAAATCGACGTTCACCAGATATTTGTAGTGCTTTTTCTGACTTGATATTTGCATAATCCATATAGTCGTTTTCTCGTCATTTATAGGTGCAGATTCATGCTAATTATATCACAAGCGGCAATTTATCCAGGTCGATATCCAAGCCAGAACTCAGTTGCGGCACCTGAGTATAGTTGGATTGGTCCAGAACCTGTCTCGTCATCTGCAGTGTCTGCTTGCCGTCAGTGAAAGTCGACTTCCCCAAATGCCTCCATGTACTCACCTGCGCGTATGACGGATTCGGATTACTCTTCATCGTCTCCAAAAATGCCCACGTCATCGCCCCCGTAGCCTCACCCTCAATATTCGCATCCGCGCTCGTCTGATCATCCTTGCACCCCGAAAACATCGTCACCATCTTCTGCTCGCTCCCATACTGCCCCGCAAACTCGCCCGCATCCAGCCCCTCCTCCTCCTGCTCGCCCATATGCCTCAGCCCTTTGAAGAAACTGCTCGCGCCAGCCAGCAGTTGCTGCGCCTCCCCAACTTTACTATAACTAAACCCCCCATCAATCAGCCTCTGCGCCTCACCCACCAGCCTCGCCCCCACACGCAGATTGTCCAGAAGACTAATCCGCCCATCGCTATCCGAGCGGTACACATACGGAAGTTCTACCGCGGACCCCGAGTGGCAGCAATCCATGATGATAAACAATGTACACCCGGCCGCCATCCTCGTGACCAAATGCTCGTGCAGCAACGTACTGCTAATCTGGCCACGCGTCTCGAAATCCACAGGCACGATCGTGTCGTCAATGCCCGTGGAGCGGTTCCCATCGACATCGGCAATCTGCCCGCCGTGGCCCGAGTAGTGCAGGAATAGCGTGCATCCGGGCTCGGAGACGAGCCAGTCCATGGCCGCGAGCAGGTTATGGCCGGAGGGGTAGAAGGGGCTGTCTGGGGCTACTTCGGGGCGGTCTGTGAGGATCACGCGGTTTTTGTGCGAGTTGTCGTAGCCACGGTAGGAGAGGAATTCGGCCATGTTGTCAACGTCCGAGTGGCAGCCGCGCAGGGCGTGGCTGGAGTTTGTGTAGTTGATGCCGATGAGGAGGGATTTCTTGCGTTGGTGAGACATTTTGGGAGGAGGTTTTGGGATTTGGATCACGGAAGAATGGGACTTGATGATGTGAAGTAGTTGGGGCACTTGGCAGGGGTTTGGAAGGTTGATGGTTGCGGCTGAAATGGAGGGGCTGTGAATGTATGTGCAGATCTATGCCATGTTGGAGTTAGTGGGGCTTCCGGCCCGCAACGTGCATGCGCGTCAGAAACGAACAGCAGAGTCGAGCTATTGTGTTAGTTAGCTCGGAAACTTGTATAAGAAGATATGAAGTGAAGAGAACGTTTGTGGTTTGCGTAGGAACATGAGCGCACTTATGTGTACATCATGACGTCATTACTGTCCTTCAGCTCGTCCTTTCGCTCTAAGCATGTTCTTGTGAATGCAAGTAAGCTGGCCGTATGCAACTACACTAAGATGAATCGCGACATCAGTCCGCCACCAGCAAAACGGCGTAAGACGGCAGCTCAGACAACTGTACCGACTGTGAAACAAACACCTATGGCGCCACAGACGGCGCCACAGCCTCTATCATCACTGGACACGAATAGCATCAGAATCTTCTCCTGGAACGTCAATGGAATCGCCCCTTTCTTACAAAAGTCTATACGATCATTCTTCCCTGCTTCGCAACCTCAGCTTGAAGAAGACAACGTCCCTCCCGCATCACTTCGAGGCTTTCTGCAACGACACAAATGGCCCTCTATCCTCTTCCTGCAAGAAGTTAAAATCGCATCTAAAGACACAAAGACACAAGACTTAGTCAAGGCCGCCGTGAACGCCAAACGGCTGTCAGAAACCGACAACTCAGGCCCAACATACGAAACGCACTTCACACTCCCAAATGACCCCCACAATGCCCGCGGCCTCCGAGGCAGTGGAAAACTCTACGGCGTATGTAGCATCCTGCGCACCGACCTACACAAAACCTACCACGTCACCATCCGCACAGTATCCTGGGACAACGAAGGCCGCATTTCCATTGTCCAACTGACAGGCAAATCCACCAAACTCGCCATCTTTAACATCTACGCCGTCAACGGCACCTCCAATCCCTACCGCGACCCCAACACAGGTGCAGTAACCGGTACACGCCACGACCGCAAACTCCAATTCCACCGCCACTTGTTGCAGGAATGTCGAGATCTTGAAGCAGAGGGGTGGAATGTGCTGCTCGCTGGCGATATGAACGTCGCGCCCGACGCGCGAGACGGATACCCCAAGCTCCGCACTTTTCCCAAGCAGCATGCGATCAACCGGGCTGATTTTCGCGATCGTTTGCTCGCAGGGGAGGGTTTGAATGGTGTGGATGTGTGGCGCGAGATGCATGGGGATGAGAGGCGGTTTACGTATTATCCGAGGGGGAGGGAGTGGGGGACGAGCTGTGATCGCGTTGATTATGTGGTTGCTGGGAGGAGTACGTGGGAGAAAGGGGTGGTGGAGGCGAGTGGGATTTTGAATAGTGAGGGGGAGAGGGGGCCGAGTGATCATTGTCCGGTTTGGGTGGATGTTGGGCTTGAGGGGAAGGATGAGGGGGGTGTGGAGAAGCTACCGCATTTATGAATTAATCAAGTGAGCAACAGGCGGACTGAAATAATTTGTCACACACGTTGTGTGTATCGGTCTTGTACTTGTATATTGCATCCTGAATAGTGATCCATGATAACTGAATAATCTACGGATATGTCCGGTAGATCAACACAAATTCGTAAACATTTTGCAGCTTGAAATTGCAGGTAGCCCTGATGCAAAACGTACCGGAAGCATCGATCTTGTTTTATTGGCAATGTCTTGCACTGTGTTGGTTGCTCTTAGTTTCGAGCCACCGTACGTACGTGGCGAGCACGTGACCACGTGTGCGGCCCGTGCCGTGGGGTAGGATTCAGTTAGTACGCGAGCTGCAGCCCACCTCCTCTAATCAAATCATCTACCTCAACTCGTTGCAACGACCGTTACTTGATTCAACCTCACCTTTGCCGTATCAACACACTGTTTAATGAAGAAAGTCTACATACAGTCACGTGGTGGAGCCTATCACCTTTGTTCAGAGCATTTACACATGCGAAGCAAAATATGCCGAGGCTAGCCATATCTTCAACTATCGTAAGGCTGCTGAGATTTGTCCCCAAGGTTTTGAGATTTGTCCCCAAGATGAGATTTGTCCCTAACGCTAGTGCTAGCCGAAATTAATCACTTAACATAGCTTAGTGTGTAATTTTTTAACATAAAGTCTTCGCAACGGATCAAGCACATAGACGTGTTGTCAGATATCACGGGTGCTGAGAGATCCTTAAGCCTAACGATGCCCAACAACCGACTCAATCCTACTTCAGCCTTACTCGCACGAGAGCATGTACATCTCTATAGCACCTTAATTAGACAATAATACAACAAATTATTATATTATTGATTATATCCTATTAGGTCATATTAATAATCTGACGAGTGTTAGGTGTGGCTCGTCAATCTACGTTCGCATCCTACCATGGAAGATATAGCACCCCCTCCCGACCTACTCTACAGCTTATATGAGGAAGCGTACAACGCGCTCAAGACCTATGGCATGCAGCATAGCTACGGCTTCGTCCTTAAGCGAAGTTAGCCTTACAATTCGACTATTAAGACACGCTATTACTATCATTGCGACTGTTTTAGACACAACTATTAGTTAAGCGCAAAGGTTTTAAGCATAAGTACACGCTCTACTAGATGCCCTTTTAAGCTTGTTATCTTCACGACAAAGCACAGCAATTAATAGAAGTTAGAAGTACAAAACAAGGACTATAACCATCCTTAGTCAATCAACTCAAGCGCGCACAATGTCTACCGCAGACGCACACCAGCACAGAAGGAGATGATAGAATCAATGACCCATGCTGGCGTGCGCCCTATGCAGATACTGGCTGCCATCCAGAGAGAGGATCAGGACACACTAGTATCTGCCACCGATATCCGCAGCGAGAGGAAGACTATTAGAGAGAAGCATCTTAATAGAAGAAGCCCGGTAGAGACGTTGCTAGACGACCTGTCTACGACAGACTAGATCTTTGCTGTTAAGAAGGACAACAACAATCGCGTCTAGAACCTCTTCTTCGCCTACTAGAAGCAGGTCGAGCTTCTTCTAGCAAATCCTAATGTCCTACTAATAGACTGCACATACCGAACTAATAAGTACAAGCTTCCACTACTACATATACTAGGCTGCACTAACCTGCAGACGTTTTTCTCTGCGGGCTTCTGCTTCCTTAGTAACGAGACACATGCAGACTACTATTGGGCAATCGCGAATTTCCTCTATAAGACTGGTGTGCCACAACCACGTGTATTTATCAGCGATTAGGAAGAAGCATTAAAGATGTTAGCTCGCTCGCTACTTCTAGGAGTTCCTTAGCTCCTGTGCGTATAGCACATTAACAAAAACGTTCAGACAAAAGCGCAACAAATGTGGCGAGACGCTGATAGTGTAACAAAAGAGGAAAAGCAGAGGATTGCTAAACAAAGAGCTTTGTTTATAAAACGCTAGACTTAGGTATGCTAGCCCTTATTGTTAGGAGCGCTCTGAGAAGACGCTTCTATATCACGTAGTCCTAGGCTAACTAGAGCAGTTAGTCTACGCGAAGAGGCTATTAGAGTTCTAATTCAAATAGAACGATTTGCTTAAAGATTACAGTCACTAGTCAGAGCTATGCAGGTACCTGCAAGAGAATCAATACCTAACACGCACGGAGTGGGCAGCTGCGTAGACCTCTCATCACCAGCATTATAACACGATTACAAGCTCACTAGTTAAAGAGATGCATAAGGTCTTAAAAGACTACTTAATGACTTTAACAGGCGACTTGCTTCGTGTCGTTAGGAGGATTAAGCAGATAGTTAAGAGCCAATACAACAAGTACAGAAAGGAGATCGCTTCTTCGAGACACAGCACCAAGTTTCAGCACAAGCTCGAGTCCATGCCATTCCTGCCTCCTGGAATCCATGACGTCCTGACACCACCAGCCATCGAGCGCATCAGACAACAAGACTTGCTACGTCAGAAAGAACAAAAACAGCGTCGTGGCAGGCATCCTTGTTCAGGCCTCTTCGAGAAAACGAATAGTCTCCCTTGTCGTCACACGCTGCAGGAAATAATAGCTGCTAGATCTATGCTACGATTAAATCACCTCTACGATGATCATTGGCGCTATCAACGTGAGCAAGGACCTTCGGTGTCTTTATCCCTCAGGCCGCACCAGTCTGTTCTTAAGCCACTTATTGCTCAAACAAGAGGTGCGCTGAGGAAGAACGAAGCATCTACTCGCAGAGACCCCTCAGCTTTCAAACGACCTGTGCCGCCTTCTATTCCTCGCTTTCAACCTGACTGTTAACACGAGGGCTAAACACTTGCTGAGGCTCTACAGCAAGTCAGCACTTCTATCACTGTTTCAATTCCTACATCTGCACCAGGTATAGGTCCTGCAACCACCTGCATATCTGTATTAATTCCAGCACTAGCTCCTTTAACTTCTCTTACATCTCCTCTTTCATCTCCCCCTGTAGCTGT
>JAFJTR010000215.1:0-11856 GCA_022559985.1 Parastagonospora avenae f. sp. tritici 18332-5
CGGTCGGGCTGGTGGTTCTGGTAGGAGCCAGAAGAAGGGTGCGGGGAAGGGGATGGCGGTAGATAGAGAGATGGGGTCGGAGAGTGACCTATCCGAGTCAGAGGGAGAGGGACTGCAGTAAGGCGGTTAAACAAGGTGACAGGGGCGACGGCGAGGCTGTAAAGGAGGAGAGGTCTGACGTTAGTAGTAGTAATTAGTTAACCTAATTGTCTTCTAAATAGTCTATGTCTTCTACACCTTTTTCTTATGCTTTAATCTATTTGTCGAGCGCCTATAGAGGACCTAGCTGATCCGGATGCGTTTTATAGAATTCTTATAACTTATAAGAGGATCCTATAAAGTTAGAGGCTTTATACTAAACTAGGTCTAGATTATGCCTAATCTACTTTACGCGATACTTAAGAGTGGATCAGTATAGTTTGCTAGCGAGGATCTCTTCTACTTCTTATTCTTCCACGCCATTAATTAGGGTTCCCGGTGGTCTTAGAGGCTCTTGTCCGGGCAAGGGGTCTTAAGGATCTTTGCACAGTAGGTTAGGTGCAAAGACGTTATAGATTTAGGAACTAGATAGGAGTTCTAATTAGTAAGAGTTTCCTACCTGTTTAATAACTTTAAAAGGACCTATCTACTTATTAGATAGCTTTTAGCTAGGATAGGAGGACGACAAGTTCTAGGTATCTAGGTAGACTATATCTCCTACGGTCCAGTCCACTGGGCGTCGGTGCCGATTGACAGCGGATCTTATTCAGTCCTGCGCTTTCTCTATATTAGTTTTAGCAATTTTCTAAGCTTTATGCATCCTAGTAGCAAGGGCTAGGGCGTCTTTATAGTTTACCTTATCTGTAGTTATATAATGTTTAGAAGAAGTAGGCTAATCCTAACTCTGCTGTAGCTTACTTCCGTATAAGATCTAGTATAGAGACATACTAATTGCGGAGTGCAGCAAGGATATCTAGGCTCTATCAATTAAAGGCAGGAGGGTACTCTAGTTATTTTAGTAGAAGGATACGAAAGGTTGCAGCCTCTAATTAATATACTTATTTATAATCTTAGTTTATCTATTAGTTTCCTTATAGTAAGCAGTTAATAGCTTAACTTTCACGCCTAGAATCTAACAGAATTCAGACTAGAAACAGGATATAAACTAAGAGCCTCTGTCTAAGATAATAGTTTTAGGCGTGTAGCTGAATCGGTACACCCCTTAAACGAACAATTCTGCCATACCTCTAGCGTCGATAGTCTTATTGCAAGGTATAGAGATAGCTTGTTTTAACAGTTAGTTAACGATAACTATAATTATGTTATAACTAGACTTGTCCTTAAGAAATTCCTTAAAGTTAATGCAAATATATTGCATTAGCCTTTTAGGAATTAGAAGTGGGTAAATTAACCTAGGGATACGGGTCTGTCTCGGGTGTGCCCTACAGCAGGCGCTGCAGTTCCGTACGTAGCGTTTACAAGTAGCTTCTATGCCCTTCTAATAATACTTTTATGCCAGCAGCTAGTACGTTTTAGTAGCGCTTAGGTGGGCGGACAATATCTAGTTATATACCTCGCGGATAAGGCAAGTGCATAAGGGGGAGTTAGCAGTAACATACAAGCAGTTGTTAAAGAGTAATAGTCTGTTTTAGATCTAGCACCGTTTAGGCAGCACAGCTCGTTCTTGGACAAAGGAGGTCTGATTCTCCTAAAGTAGGGCTTCTACTAGTTGCAGGGAGTTAAGGGATATAGCTTTGTTAACAGACTTAAGAACGTTAAGCCTTACGATCTAAGCTATAGTGTAGGCAATGTAAATTGTAGCTAGTTCAGCGTTAATTTAGGGGTGTAATTAGTGCAGTCCTAAAAGGACCTGCGATTAGTTATTAACTTAGGCTGTCCTTAAATTTTCTATATCCTGCTTACGATAGCTTAGGATGTCTGCTTAGGCGTTATCCTTACTAGGGGTATAGGAGATCCAGAAATTAAACCATGCCAGCTCCTTAGCCTATTAGACTTATTAAAGGTTAAGTACCTTTATAGTTATAAAATACTTAAGAGAGCAATAATCTAAAAGTACTTTAATTTAGGTCTATGTTAAAGCAAGTTTAGCTTTCTACTTTGCGAAAGCAGTCACGATAGCAAAGAGTTCCTTGTCATGAATCTCCTAATTAAGTTTAGCTCTAGTTAGGCAATAGCTATAGAAGGCTATAGGGCACTAACTGCTGTTAGGCTGCTTTTAAGAGAATATACTAGCAATAACACTATCTGATGCGTTAGTCTCTAATCTAGTATTAAGTTTAGCGTAGAAGTAGTATAAGGTTAGGATAGCAAGCAATGCTTCCTTTATTTTGTCGAACGCTTATTAATACTTAGGACTCTATATAAATAGTTTCGCAGGACTTTGCAGCGTAATAAGAGGCTTAGCTATCTATAAGAATTCTAGTACAAATTGTTAATAGAATCTAGCAAACCTAAGAAATAACTTTACACTAGTAACAGTCGTAGGTGGCATCTAATCCTGTAGGGCAGATACCTTACTAAGGTTAACCTTAAGACCTTAGCTTGTCAGGATGTATCCTAGGTACTTGGTCCGGTTCACATAAAATTAGCTTTTCTTGATATCTACATAAAGCCCTGCTTCACGTAGTCGTTCTAGTACCTTTTTAACGTGGAGGATATAAGTTACCTTGTCTTTAGAGTAGATAAGGATATCGTCTAGGTAGGCAATGCAGAAGTTATTAAGGTAGTTAACTAGTACGTCGTTTATGTACTGTTAATAGGTAGCTAGACCGTTGCACAAGCCGAATAGGAGAACCTTATACTTGTATGTCCTGTAACAAGTCTAGAAGGTAGTATACTCTTTAGATTTAGGGTCTATTTAAATCTAATTAAAGGCAGACTGAATATTAAACTTAGTAAAGAACTTAGCTTTAGCAGGTCTTAACAATAACTCGTTAATGCAGGGTATTAGATAGGCATCCTTGCAGGTAATAGCGTTAAGTTTCTAATAGTCTATACAGACTCTAAGGTTACTATTTGCTTTACGAATACAAAGGATAGGTAAGGCAAAAGGGCTCTAACTATGCTCGATAAATCCTTTCTCTAAATTGTCCTGCAGATATTTCTTAGTAGCTTTAAGCTCCTTAATACTTTGTTTGTACAGGGCGCTGTAAGCATTTAGTAATAGTTTAGTTAGGACAATCTTATAATCGTAGAATTAGTGCTTAGAGAGTTAGTCTGCAGCAGCCTTGCTAAAGACGTCTTAGTACTCCTAGTAGACAGATAGCAACTAGTCTTAGAGCAAATCTAAATTGTTAGGATTATCTCTAATAGAGCGTTTATACTCTATTACGCAGTCTATTTTGTATAACGTAGTAGTAAAGAACTTATTCTCTTTTTACTTTATATTAAAGTGTAATCTATTAGCTAAGATAAGAGCAATGCGCAGGGAGAAGGTAGTTCAGATTAGATCCAGACCCTTAACCAGGTTCGCTGAGCAAGGAACTATCTCCCTTAGCTTAGGTATCTTTAGAATTCCTCGAATCCGGTTAATCAATAGACTCTAGTATCTGCGTGCCTCGTCTTGTTCCTACAGGGCGTCGCGGCGAGCAATGTTAAGTTCTACATTCCAGTTATACTTTAGTTGTGCTAGAGTTATAATAATAGGCAGGGCTGCGTTGTAAGTTGCGGGGTATCCTTTTAGCTAGAGGAGACAGTTCTAGTAGGTATTGAGTTAGAGACAGAACTGCCGAAGCCACTTAACACTAATAATGCAGTCCTGCAAACCTAGGTCTATAATAACAAAAGGGCAATTATAGATAGTTTAACTGTTAATCCTTATGTAAAGTCAGATAAAACAGTCTACTAGGGTCTAAATATAGTCTTAAAAACCTTTTACTAGGATCTTAAATAGAAGACGTTAGATAGGAACCTATAATAATTTAGATAAGAATTAGGCAATTATTAAGTTTAAGAACAGGAATCCTTATGCGCCTGTATTAATAAGAGAGTTCATCTTAACACTATATCCGCGAGAGCAAAGTATAGATAAGACATAGAAGTGCTTTCCTCTAAACAAGTTTAACAAGTTTATATTAGCTAGGTTATACTTGTTCTAGCCTAAGATAGAGAGTTTTCCTAGGCGTCTCTGTTTCCTAACTAGTCTTAGTCTAGAAGGACTTTAGTAGCGTCTACAAACTCTTGCTTCTTAACTTCTATTTTAATCTCTCTTACCCTAGGAATAGGGCAATCCTTAGAGAAGTAACTAGTCTTACTATAGTTGTAGCAAGAACTAGATAATTAAGGTAGTTGCGAAGTAGGGGGGTTAAGCGAGGGAGCTCTGTTAACGGCAGGAGTGTTAGATCAGAACGGTGTAGTACGCAGAACCGCAGTCTGGGATCGGGAGGGTTCTAAAGTCTGCGTACCAGAACAGTGCAGAAGATGCTCTAGTCTCTTGTCAGCGTTTTGTTAGTAAGGAGTTGTTTTACTTATATTAGAATTAGCAGATATAGAGGTGTTTCGCCGCTCTATGTTAAAGGCAGTAAGATGCTCCACTATTAGTGCGAATTCGTCTTTCTAGAAGCGTCTAAACCCTAAGTTAGGTACCTATAGTAAAGGTGTGATCTTTTCCTAAAGGTAGAAGGACTACTCTAATTTAGATACAGATCCCTTAATAGCTGCGCTTAGAAACTTTGCTTTAAAGAAGGAGAAGGATTCTCCTTTCTCTATCTGTAAACAGTAGAAAGCTAACCTGCTTTCTGCTTGCTCGTTTCTAGATATAAAGAATAACTTAAGCAAGTTAATTATTTCTTTAGCGTCGTTGAATCGTCGATCCTCTAATTTAGATAAGTACTAGGGTTCTAGGTACTCTTTTGCTAGATCAGACGTATGTCCCTAGACTAGGGCCATTCTCGCGCGCTTACTCCGATAGTGATCTAAGTTAATATCTAGTTAATCGTTGATTAAGGCCTGCTATTAGCAGAAAGTAGGTTCCTTCTTATTAGTAAGGCAATTAATTATTAGTATGCGTTTAGATAATTTTACTTTAGACAGTAAGGGGGTCTTAGACTGGAATCTCACTGCAGGGGTATCGTGAGATTGTCTTAAGGTTGTCAGGCCTGATTCTGTGGTAGGTAGGACAGAACGTTCTTGCGTTAACTAACTAATTTAAGCATAAAGTCTTTTAATTTCTTTGCGCAGCTTATTAGTAATACTAGCTATAGTAGTTTTGTCTTCCTAGCTTAACTCTAAATTAGAGTTAGGTTTAGTAAGGGCTGTAGCTAACGCTTTAGCTTTGCCCTTGCTAGGGGTCGTTCTCTAAGTCAAACTTCGTGTGGATCCTGCTAGACCTGAGGGTTTTAGTTAGTTGCTAGACATCGACAGTTAACTCCGATTCTAGTGGGTTTTTAATAGTCTCTGAGTTTCTATCTTAGCGCAATCTACGCGGCTTTTCTGAAGGCAATGCTATCGCAAAGGGATAGCAAGTTCTAAACCTAAAGGCTTCAGTCAATAGGAGGTCGCTAGAATCCTATCTACGCTAGATAATTAGTAGTTGTAACTGTGTTTACCTTAGAACTGAATTAGAGGTGTATTAGGATGAATAAACAGTAGTGCGATATTATTAAGAGGCTGTTACTAGCTAAGATGAGTTTTCTGCAATAATGTAACGACGCAGGCAAGACAAGAGATCTGAACTCGGTGTGGTCTTACTTAGAGGCATATAGGAGTGCGTGGGAGAACTGTAACCTAAGATTAATTAACACCTATAGGTCTTGTACGAAAGGATTGCAGAAAACTGCCTATATATATCTAGGGAACAGCAAGCTTAAATATATAAAGGCTAGGGAGAGCTAAGTTAGAACTAAGTCAGGCTCAGGTCTGAATCGTGTCCGGGGTAATCCGGGGTGATATCGCTGTAACGAGGGAGGACATAAGTAACTAAGTCCGGTACTAGTAGGTGACCTCGTTACAGCCTATAAGGAAGATATAGAGCACTAAAGGCAGCTAACAGACAGTTATAAGCTCTGCTATCACGAATATAAGATAGAACAGAAGAGCATCTAGCATTTAACTGCGCTAATATAATCAACAGTAGCACTACATCTACAACGCACATGCTGCACTCCAGACTAACTACTTTAAGAGTAGCTCTCTAGCCTTAAACTAGCTGTTAGGGTTAATAACTGTATCGAATAAGAACAGGCCTGCAACTAATACTACGCAGCGTTAGGGCTAATGCAAACCCTAAATAACTAGGATACCTAGCTAGCTGAATACGATTAAGCCTCCTCAGACGCGATATTAAACAGCGTACCTAAAGCTACACAGCTTAATAGAGTTATAAAAGACTTCTAGCAAGCAGTGCACAAGGTAGCGCTAACTTAGGCAGCATTGTTCTAAGAGGCACGCTATGAAGCACGCATAACTAGGAGAGAGATGATGAAACATTTCTGAGAGCATATGATGACTACACATCCACTCAGGCTAAAGCACAAAGCTGCCTTCTAGTTAGATGAAGCTTCGTACCTTGCTAATAGTGGTGTAACCACCTAGGGCACTGAGAAGGACGCTTCTACTGCAGAAAACGCGCTATCTAGACGTGAAAAAGCACGCAATTAATATAGTGCTAATTTAAGAAAGCGCACACATAACAGAGGCACAGCTTAATTAGCTAAGTGCCCTGCTTATAAGCAGCGAAACAGCATAAATAACTGCTAGTACATCCACACTAAACAAGCACCTGAAAGGTAGACCGCAAACGCACAGGTGGCATCACTTGTAGAGCTCAAGAAGAAGCATAATACTACCTTAATCGGCATACTTAGGCCAGAGCCAAGCTCGCTCTTAATTAAGCCCTCGATCACGTTACATTAAGGAGTTACACACACCTACACTAATACTCTAAGAACTAGAGAAGAACTAGTAACTTAAAGGCAGGAAGGTTGCTAAAATTAGCGTTAATATCTATATTGTTCGTACCAATATTTAGAGTGATCGTACGAGTCACCTGATCATCACATGATCAGCCTCTGCACGCGATTTAGGGGCTAGTGCAGGAGTATATAGTCTTCCCGTACGATAGCTTTAATCAATTAATTAATCTGCAATAACTTAAAGTTTGCAACTTGCTTCACACCGTATAATTGTACTTGCTTTACCTAAGGTGAAGTTCTACTAACACTAATTAGTAGGTAATTTACTTTATTAACAAATTAGCAAGGTAAAGACAGAGTCACTCTCTGAAGAAGTCAGTCTCTGTTTTGTACGCCTCCTGAATAGAAATTACTAGGGAGGAGAAGGTCTACTACTATATCGTACAGCATCTAAAGACGCTAAAAGACCGGTTCAGCCTGCTGTACGACACGCTATTAGACAGTGTGCAGCTCACACACTAAAAACTA
The DNA here is from genome assembly GCA_022559985.1 of Parastagonospora avenae f. sp. tritici 18332-5. Lineage (NCBI taxonomy): Eukaryota > Fungi > Ascomycota > Dothideomycetes > Pleosporales > Phaeosphaeriaceae > Parastagonospora > Parastagonospora avenae. The sequence goes on from JAFJTR010000215.1 coordinate 7,380, forward strand.
ACAAACTTACATATTATACACTAAGCTACAGCGCAATGTCTTAATTAGATAAGGACTTAACACTAACAGGCTAGGACCTGTACGAACAATACGCAAAGGAGACAAACATATCTGTACGAATACTACAAGACTTAACAAAACTAGAGGAGTGAGTTAACCACATTAACCTAGAGGATGCAACAGCCTCCTAAATGTGCTCGTACGCAGCATGTACTCTAGCAGAACTCAGGACCACCTTACTCTAAGGAAAGGACTTCCTTGAATCATTCCAAGAGGACTTCGCACAATAGAAAGAACGCCACTTCTCTTAGATTAATAGGGCATTCCGTAGAGAGCTTATTGCAATCCTAAGCAATAAGGGAATTGTGTTGCATAAAAGGACGGGCATTACAAAGGCTGGCAAACTTAATAACATTGTTTAGGGAAACTGCACCGTACAGGACGACACAACCAGGGGAACAGCTGGATACCCAATATTGCCTCCACTGCCATCACAGGTACCGGACCGTCCGACACCGTTCCTACCCCTCCTAAATATCTCGTACAACGACCCTAAAGGGAAAGGATTAGTGCAGCAACAGCCAATCCAAAGGGAAGGGCCGAAAGCCACTTCTCTAGTCTACTTGCAGACACCGCACGATCCCTATCTGAGATCACTAGCTGCACGTTATGCAGAATTGCCAAGACAACAGGACAATATCCTATCGTACTATTACCAGGAGCCACCGGCACAACCTGTGCATAACAACCAATACCGGCCACCTCAGAACTTGTACGAACTACCACCTGCTAACTATACAGTGAATGAAAGGCTACCACCAGAAAAGCCTATCCAATTCCAGAAGTCATGGAAGAAGAAGAACAACTACACGGGCAAGCCGTACGACATCCTAGCAGACAAAGCAAGGATATTTATTAACCTTTGCCGGCGCCTGGATATCCAGGATACTCAATACACAAGTATCTTTCTAGACATCCTAGAAGGTCGTGCGAGCATGTACTACATGCATAACATTAGACCTGGCTTTGACTGGAAGGACTTGTACGAACAGCTTAACCACCACTTTAACACTAAAGTTAACTATAACTAGTACTAGACTGATTGGACTACAATATCATACGCACGATGCAAGCAAGAGAACCTAGACAAGTCTCAACACGAGGCTCTAGAAGTTATGATCGACAAGCTCACCCTTGCTCAGCAAGCGCTCGGACGAGACTTTTAAGGAGAAGTTCCATTGCACACAGCAGTCGTACGAGCATGCAGAGGGCAACTAGAACTAGAACAGGCTATGTTCTCTATCCAGCCCACGTGCGAAGCACTGTTCAGTGATCTTCGGTCAGCATTGCAAGTCAATATTGATCGACAGGCAAACCATTACCTAAGCGCCCAATCAGAGTCGTACTATACGGACCGAAGGTACAATTCATCCTACCGCACGAACTAAAGTGCAAGGGCCTCACCAGGATGGAGAAGATCATCGTACAGAGGTGCGCGAGCACCCCCAGGCAAGAGAAAACCGTTCTAGAGGTCACTGCTATCAACCTCTGTTAAGAAATGCTTTGTATGTTACAAAGAGGGATGCTAGTCATCTAACTATCCCTATACGGACCTGTCAAGGGCTATAAGGCAATACATCACAGCATATAAAGGTTTCCATGAGTCTACTCCTACCAAGGACGAGGTAACGTCGTACATAATGGACTTTGAAGGAGACCAGAGCGACACTAGTGACAATAACAACCTATACGATGAACAACACTAAGAGGATAAGGACCAGGACAGTGATCAAGCTATCCAATACCTGACTGCTGCAGCATACCTACACCGCATGACAGGTGAGGACATCTACAGCATAGACTCAGACTGCAAAGCAGAGCAATTCTTGCTCGATAGTAGGTACTGTACGACATACTAAGGAGAACTCTGGGATACAGGAGCTGCTCAGATCTCAACTGTTAGCAAGGACTAGTTAGCAGCATACCTCTATGAAAACCATCGTACGAAGGTAGATTAGACCCTAGGGAGAACTAACATCAGCTTTGGAGGACAAGGCTCAACTCTATCCCAGGGCACCGTACAAATCTAAAACCCCATTAGCACAGTGACGTACCATGTGCTAGATACCCCTACACCCTTTCTGCTATGCCTGGCAGACGCTAACAGGCTTAGAGCATACTTTAACAATGTGCTGAACGTTATCGTACGCAAGGACAGGATAACTGTCCTAGTTATACGCAAATAGGGACACCTATTCTTTAATGTCAGTGCTAATAAGGCTACCTTATTCTTTATAGAGGTAGAATTAAGACGCCTATATCGACGTTTTAGACACCCACGTACGGACAGATTGCATACTATGCTCAAGGCAGCAGGCCATGAGATTGACGCATCTGTCCTCGAGCAAATTCAGAAGTTTTGCCACTTCTGTCAGTTGCACGACAAAGCGCCACAACGCTTTAAGTTCTCTATTAAGGATAACTTATACTTTAATTATAAGATTATTATTAACGTTGTACAGATTAATAACTAGAATGTGCTGCATGTTATTAACGCAGATACATCCTTCTAGGCAGCAGCATTCCTTAAATCCATGTCCGCACGAGACATATAGGATGCCCTATGTAGATGCTGGATCAACACCTACTAAGGACCGCCTGACTACATCGTACATAATCCAGGAACTAACTTTGCATTAGAAGATTTCTGCAACTGTGCGAAGATTGTAGGAGCTGAATGCAAGCAAATGCTAGTTAAGGCACACTAGGTAGTAGGGAAAGTTAAGCAGGCTCATAGCCTGTTGCGTTGTACGTTCAATATACTACGTGCAGAACTTAACAGCAGCACTAATGATAAGGATGTGCTGCAAATGGCAGTGAAAGCTCTAAACGACACAGCAGGCCTAAATAGGCTCGTACTAACGCTCCTTGTTTTTGGCACATACCCTCGTATCAACGCTAACTCTCCCCCATCGCCAGACATTCTCTAGAGGGCAGAAGCCGTACGAAAAGCGACAAGAATGCTAAGAGCTGAGAGAGCCAAACTTAATGTCAACAGAGCAATCAATACCAGGAACAGCCCTCGCACGAACGACGTCCTTAACCTTCTACTCAACTCTGAGATTATGGTATGGAGAGAAAAGGCAGGATGGACTGGCCCGTACGAGATTAAAGGTATACAAGACCAGGACGTTCTTGTACATATAGAGAATGGGCTAACTGCTTTTAGAATCACGCACACTAAACTATACTACAGACCAGAAGGTTCGCACGAGCAGGACTACGCACTAAAAGAGCAGCCTTAACAAAACACAGAAGACCTGGCACCTGTACGAATTAAACCTCCCCAGGTGAAGAAGCGCAGAAGACTGAAGAAGGCAACAACATAACCTTAAAACACACAGGATACGCTACCTATACGAGCTGAACCTCCCCTAGCAAGAAAGCGTGGTAGACTAAGGAAATACCTATTACAACCTCAACCAGAGGAAGATGAGTATATTCCTGTACGACAAGACCCTCTACAACCTAGGAGAAGTGGAAGGCTAAGAATAACCGCGCAGCAACACCCCTAAACATTCCTTACTTAAAAGGAACTAGGAGATCTTAAACTTGCGCAACAACTTTAGAAGGATAGCATTATTAACACACTAGGACTCCTATTTAAAGAATTAGACTGTACGGAGATAGAAACCCTAATTGCTAATAGCATATTTAAAGTTCTTTAGCATGACCTAAGAAAGAAGTATAGCTGAATCTTTAACCTTAGGCTCGTGCGAGAAGTCAAAGGCAAGACAACACAGCCGTACGAGAAGTCACAGCTTGTGCTAGCTGGTCACTCAGACTAAGAGAAGGAGAGCATCCTTACACAGTTACTAACTATCTAGAGGATGAGCTAGAGATTGTTACTAGCACTTAGGGCATCACTTATTGCGACATACAGCATGCACTGCGAACTTAGAGACATTACACAAGCATATGTGCAATTAAAGGATAAGCTCCTTCGTACGCTATACGCTAAACCCCTAAAAGAACTTAAAGACAAATTTCCTCTAGGGACTATCCTTCGTGTCGTACGACTACTATATAGTATAGCAGAATCAGGGCTATACTAGTTTAAAACATACTACAACTACTACAAGAATAAGCTAAAGATAAGAACATCGACGTACGACCTATGCCTACTTATTACAAATGAGGGACAGGAGGTATTTGGCATTACTAGGCTCTAAACTGACGATACACTGTCAATTGTCACCCTAGCTTTCGCACAACGCGAGCAGGAACAGCTAGAAGCAGCTGAGCTTCGTGCGAAGCTAAAAACATTACTATTAGAACACAACACAATTAAGTTTAATAGAAGCAGAATTTCTATCTTACAGGGGAAGATTACCCTAACGCAAAAGGGACAAGCAGCTCACCTCTGCACGATCAACCAGGCTACTGAGAATGCTGCTCAACAGTACGTCGTACAGAG
>JAFJTR010000216.1:0-11849 GCA_022559985.1 Parastagonospora avenae f. sp. tritici 18332-5
TAAATTTTAGAGCAATTGCAATACAGTAATATAAATAGACTAACTCTTAAAGGTGCTAAATAGAATAGCTTTTTGCAGGGGTGCGTGCTACAAAATACCCGCATTCTGTATATTTCTGAACATAGTGTAAAATGGAACTAGCCCTCGTTCCATTTAGAGCCCTGGGTTAGGGTTTCTCAGCCGATTAAACCCCCAAACACTTTAATCGTCTCACCCATTGATGATAGGGTTTCTCAGCCGATTAAACCCCCAAACACTTTAATCGTCTCACCTATTGATGATAGAATCTGCAAAAATGCATGCCACTCTATGCTAGCTAAACGCAATCTGATCCTCCTTGCCTCGACACTAAACATGGGCTCAGTGATGGGCCGCCCGTATATGCTGCCTGCTACGTGGCTACTGTAGCCGGTCTGTATGTCGAATGGCTGGTCTTCGCCGTTAGACCCATCTCCTTCCTTATCGGCGTCTAAAAACGCCTTAACAGCTGCCCTGTTATGGATATACTAGCGGTAAATCGCCTTAGTGCTATGTCTCCACCCTATGATGTTTAATTTGACGCCTATATGCTGTAATAACTTCTTTTGCATAGCATACTTAACCTAGTTAGCATTCCATATCTCTACGCTGCACAGTGGATCAGCAGCTAGCTCCTTGTCGACGCCCTCATCCCACACTTCTAGGCTCGCTGCTTAGCTGTTGCTGCGAACCTAACTGCCCTTTCTCGCCCTTTTGTTTCTCTAGCTGCTCTCTTTGTTGCGTTCCCTCTTCCTCGTAGGTTTCTGCCAACTCTTCTCGGGTCTGGGCTCCTATACATATGCGCTTACTTCTTCTGCCTTCCTATATACTGCCCTGTTCATCTAGTGCTAAAATAGATAGGCAAACTATAAATAATATACCACTAACTTACCCACCTCACGTGGTAAATACCTGTGGATCACCTTGCCTTTGCCCGTTTATCTAATGTTTTTATAGTACTTTGTCGTAACACGAACAGCACTATCTTTAATGCTAATGCCCTGGCTGTCGCTATTAGCACTATTCTTGTACGTAACAGTCACTAATTCTGACCCATGTAGCGGGCCTCCTCCTGTCATGTGTACCAACGGTGCCAACTCCTGGCGGGCTCCCTTCATGGCTTGTCCATATATCTGTACGCGGCTCTCCACCCACACCACTCCTTCGCCCCTGGCCAACGCCGCCCGTGTCGCCTCGACGTCGATAAACTGGCTTCGTATTGCCTTTTTATTTTGCAATCGCTGCGCTAACTACTGCTTAGGCTCGTCCACGCTTATAGTATGTTTGTTGCGCAGGTCTTCTATGAAACTCTACCTAACCTGCTGCTCAGCTGCATTGTCTACTAACTTCCCCTAGTCGATTGTCAGACACGCAGTCGTGTCTCTTGCTACTGACCCCTCGCTGTCTATCTGTAATAACATTAAGTTAGCTAAAATATACTGTCGCGCGCTAGCTATTATGCTGTAAATCATAGACCGCAATTAGGGCATGCTAAACTAGATGTTGCTGTACAACAACGTATCGCCTACCTAATTAATTACACCCTCTGCATTAGTTATGAACTAGATCTTGAACCTAAACGCTCTTAGTCGCAATATAGAATTTATTAGCATTAGTTTGCTGTTGTACTCTATTAACGTTATAAATTAGTTAGCTATATCCTGCACAAACTCTAAATGCGGCGGTGCGATGTCTGCTGCGTCTTCTAAACCCCAGCCTTCTACTACTAGCTTGTTAATCTAATCTTGCTGCAACTGCGTTAACCGGTACAACACTAACATGCGCGATGTGCTAATAACGGCAGACTGCTTGGGCGTGTATACTAACGGGCTTAACTAACCGCTCTCTGCGCTAATCCCTAACACCGCTATGCTGCTAATTAACGCGCTCGTGTACTCGTTATTGCCTAAAACGTGGTCTAACAATAATAACATAAACTGCAACATATAGCCTTCTAACGCGTCTTGTTGTTGCTTGTCTAGCCTTCTGTTATTGCTGCTAGTCTTAGACTCTGTTTTATTAAACTAATTATCTTCCTCGTCGTCGCATAATACAATCTCCTTAATCTTCTGCAACTACTTGTCCTGCCTGCCACTGATGTAGTATAGTGGCCTCCTGCCCTCTATCTCCTCATTGCTGTGGGGCTTGGCTACAGGCAATTCGTAGGTCCGCTAAATGTACGCAATGATTTCTACTCACGCGTTGCTGTATTTAATCATAGTGTTCTTAGTCTGCTGCGCGTTGAACGGCTTTTCGTTGGTCGTATTGCCAAACTCTCGTCAGTTAATGTACATTATAGCGGGCATACCGACTACACTTGCTTTGGAAGCCTGCTGTGCCCGCCATATAATCATGCGTACTGCCCAACATACCTTAAACAACGCGCGCTCCTTGTGCGTAGGCTTTCTTGCTATCTTTAACAACTAATCACGCTTTAAACCCTTTAAATGCCGTGCCTATCCTGCTTAATTTAACTACTTAGTAAACTCGTATTAGTCAGTATCTAGCTTAATAGTGTTGTTCTTCTTCTTCTCTAACTCCTCTAACTAGGTGCTGGCTTAGGTTAACAACATCTCAATCGCTTAGGCTATATCTACGTTAGGGCTAGCCTGCGTGTGCTAGGCCTCTGCTGTATTGCTGACCTTGAACAACTAGCCTAATCTGCTGGTAGTATAGAACTTTTAGCATAGTATATTAGCTATCTATATAACGTGTATGTCTACTAACTAACTATGTTCTTTTTAATAATGCTCTTAAATCTATTTAATATTGCAGTTAATATATAGATATGATTAGCACTTTAGTCTATTATAGTACACGGGCAAATAGGGCAATGGCGCGGAAGTGGGACTGGGGTAAACTACTTGCTCTTCAGTCGTGGCCCATTGCTCCAACGATGCTTCCTTGTACACCGCGCTAATAATATCCTGTCGTGTCCTTACAACTAACTCCTAATGCTTAGTGTTTAAGTAGGTTTGCAACTAGGATTTAATAATCCTTTGCTAATAGCTCTTGCATACTGCTATGCGCTGTGTTAGCAAATACTTAAAAATGCTATTGAACTGCTCTATAGTATTTAATCTATATGCTTAAAAATATCTACTAAGCCTTCTGCTACTTATACTTTGTAGTCTTCTAGCTTCCCTTTAGATGTAATTACAGTAATTTTCTGTCTTCTTTGTATCACATTATGTTAGGGCAACGTTCTGTTATTACGTCTATCAGACAGTCCTCCGAGCTCTAGGATGTGGTTGCGATACCCTAGCCCTGGTGTGCACAGCCTACCCTAACGAACACCACATCGCTAACACATTTCATCCTATATCTTACGACTTACTTAACAGATTATCTTAAAACCTAGTGCATTTAACGCAGCAGAGCTCATTGCACTAGACTGTGAGGTTGCAGCCAAATTGAAGCGTGTTCTGACCTTAATCCCACAGATCTAAGAGCGCAAGGGATTAACCTCTGAACAGTTAGGGTTTCTCAGGGGATTAACCCCCAAATCGACCTTAATCCTCTCACCCATGGACGATAGGCCAGAGCTGAGCTCGCTCTTACTCTAGCCCTACCTCACTTTATATTAAGAAGTCACACACACTAACTCTAACAATCCAAGAGCTGGAGGAAGAACAATGACTTGAGGGCAGGAAGGTTGCTACTATCAGCGCTGATCTCTATGCAGCTTTCTAAGCTAGCTTAAGCCACGACTATCTGCTAAGGTTTTCTTTCATCTTAGACTTAGGCATAACCTGTCACATCACCAACACACTACAACATATACACCACTTCAGGCCATCCACACAAGGAGACTTTATCTGGGCAGGAAACACAAAGGTGTAGGTAACAGGATATAGCTTAATCACCCTGCACTTAAGCAGCAAAGGACAGACAACAAGCATAACACTGCAGGACGTGGCCATCTGTCCTGATCTACTCTGCAACCTCGTCTCCTGTCAGATATGTCGCGTATTAGAGGACTAGTTGCTGTCAGATAGCTGGTGTTGGGTGTTATCATCTTCACAACTAGGAATAGTTAAGTAATACAAAGCTTAGGTGTAACACTATAAATAAAAACTAGAACACGTAGCAGAAGACAAGAGCACAGCACAATTAATTAAGTTATTACACTTTAACCTAGGTCTATCTACTAAACCTATTTAATCTAACAATTAAGAGTCTTACTGCCCCTACGAAGCGAAATTATAACGCACTAACACCTACAAGACCTGACAGTTACTCTGCAGGATTAAACTGACTACACCGGATAGATTGCGCAGCTGCAAGCGCGCTGCCTTGTGCATAATATATAGGATAAGATTAGCCTAGACTTAGTAGAGCTGTTGCTGAACAAACCGGTGCTAATAAGAGCACCTATAATTGCTAACTACACACTAGCAGCAAACGTGAACGTACTAATGCGACAGTCTAACCTGTCAACAACAGGATAGAAGGCACTTAAGGAAGACCTAGAGTACTATAAGATACTTATCAAACAATATAAAGGAGATCGCTACAAGTTTAAGAAGGAACAATTAAGCCTCTAACAAATCGTCGCGTTCATTCAGTTAACCGTCTCCCTGTATCTACTCTGAACGTGCTGCCTACTAAAGCAACCACTACGCTAGTAGATCACTAATCTAAAATTAACAGTTAGTGTTAACGAACAAATTAAGCAAGAACGAGCCCGCAATTACTACTAAGCTTCCCTTAAGCTAATAAGGAGCGCGACAAATTAGGACACCTAGTTATCTAAATACGACTAAGCAGCAACTAAAGCAGAAACGTATAAGGTCGCTAAGTTAACACAAATTAACGCAATTATAAAAGACTTCCTGCATGCTGTAAACAAAGTCGCGCTAATATAGTCTATAAACTTTTAGAATAATAGTAGATTAATAGCTAGCATAACTAAGAAAGAGATAATAAAACGTTTCTGAGAACATATAGTTGCAAATCATCCTCTTAGAACAGGGAAACACAAGGCTGCATACGCAGTTAATAACGCATTATTTCTCGCTAGTAGTGAATCTAACCAGAGCACTAAAGGGGACGCCTAACATGCTAAAAGCGCGCTATCTAAGAACCGGGGAAGACCTCGTCAACAACGACTAACTAGTAAGAACAATGCTGGGTTAAAGCGGCTATCAGAACATAAGCCTGCTAAAGCTGAAGGCACAAAATGCCCTGCTTGCTCACAGCGCCACGGACTAAAGGATTGCTACTATTTAAATCCTAACCAAGCTCCGGACTGGTGGAAACCTAATAAAGCTATAACAGAGCTTATCAAATATAAACGTAAGCATAACACTGCGTTTCTAGGCATATTGCAAGGGCAAAGCCGACTGCGGTCTAATACGCCTACAGTGACGAAACAGTCCTACACACTAACCTAAGAGACAATTAAGAGAGAATAACTTAAAGGCTAGCAAATCACGATCATCGCCGCTACCTTTATCGCCGCATCATTCCGCGCGTCCTTCAGCAACTATCCGCTTAAGTTCTTATTCATCCTTAACTCTGGCTCAACATGCTATATTATAAACGATCCTGATTGCATACGCAACTTCTAACTGCCTTTATACAGAGACTTTATATAGGCTAGCAACACGAAGATATAGATTAAGGGATACAGCAGCATCGATCTGATCATGAGATGTCAGACAGGAGAAACAAACCTAGTACTGCATGACGTGGCCATCTGCCCTAATCTACACTGCAACCTAGTCTCCTTCTAACTACTTAGACAGATAGGAATTTAGTAGGAAATAAAAGGAGACCTAACTACACTAAGGTACTAAGATGGCATAATTATTAGGAACCTTAGCGAGATACACAGTTAATAGGTGATCGAACACAACGTGTTGCTAGAAGCTACATACTACACGCATACGAACAACTCGCGAACGAAGCGATCCCTATAAAAGGCAACTGCACTGCTCTAGCACAAGCGACTCAGCTATCTAGGACTAGCAGCCATTAAGCACCTAGTCTAGCAAGCTGAAGGGGTGCGTGTAAAGAGAGTTACTACAGTCTAATGCGACTCATGCAGCAGAGCTAAATTACAACGACAAATCAGCCAAGCTCTACAAAACAATAACGAAGGACTAGGAGAGAGGCTAACTATTGATTTCCACTCTTACGAGACGAGTATAATAAAGGAGAAGAGCTAAATGCTGGTTGCAGACAAGTTCTTAGGACTGCAATAGGACCTCTACTTTACTAATAACAGGACAGCAAGCTCTATTATTAAGAAGCTATTAAACTTCTTCCTCTTTCTTAAAAATCATTACAACATTACAGTTAAGGTTATTAAGGCTAATAATAAGATCACGACAGTTAAATTACAAGTTAAGAGCTAGTTAGCATTAATAGGAGTCATCGTTGAGCCTTTAGCACTAGATACCTAAGCTTAAAATAGTGGCGCTAAACGCTTAGAGGGAATAAACAAGGAGAAGTTACGCGCAATGCAACTCAATGCTAACTTACCCTAGGAACTATAGTTAGAAATCACAAGAGCGGGAGTGTACCTGTACAACTAAACACTAAACTACGCTAACAACTAGAAGACTCTATACAAGATCTTCTTTATACACATTGCTTTTAACAACAGAATAGTAATATCACTTTAAAAACTAAACCTTACCTACCTTAAGGCATACAGGTGCAAAGCGTTTATAATAAGCAGTGACACCTATAGAGGCATATTAAGACTTCAACGCCTTGACCCTAAAGCATAGATTAGATACCTTGTAGGATACTGATTATTAAACATCTACTGCATCTAGATCCTATCGCTCAGTAAAGTTATCAGCACCCGCGATGTAGTATTTAACGAGCAAACTATCTTTAATAGCACAATTAAGGACCTTATAGATAACCTCATGCATAATACTCTTGAAGAGATAGCCACTTATGTAAGGACTATTAAACTGCCCACTCTAAGCATCAATCCGGAGACTGACTCGTTCTACGAGGATGAGCCTACCGAGGATTAAACAAATCCCCGGGACGAAGTAGACCCACTAGGCTACTATCAAGGCAGGAAGATCAGGGATCAATACCCAACTCCTCTATCTACACCGCCACCAGCAGCACTGCTCGCAGGACTAATAGCCGGACACATAGATTCGATACCACACGGATCATCTACAAAAATGACACTATAAGGGTCATCTAAAACTATCCCATAGGCAGCAGCCTTTATAGCAGGAGCTTAAGCCAGGAGAGTCAGGAAGTACAGAGGAGAAATAATGAACAAGGCTAAAATGCAAAGGATGCTTGCTAAAGGCTTAAAGCCCTATTACAGCCAGCTTCTACTTCTACTAACCTGCTAAACTAAGCTTAAGACTTATCTAATAGGGGAACTGTTTAAAGAAGCAGAGCAGGCCTACCTATAGAGTCACAAACAGATAAAATCTTAGAAAGAAGTACCCCTTAAATTAATTAAACTAACAGGCTAACAGATCTTAGACTGCATATAGGTGTACACGTACAAACTTAATAAATATCACTAGTTTATTAAGTGTAAGGCACAACTAGTTGTCTGAGGCGATCAACAGCGAAACATTACATCGCAGGACACATACGCTGCTACGTTAGCGAGCCGCTTGCTTAGGATGCTTATAGCTATTGCAGCTAAGCATGACCTTAAGCTTAAACAATACGACGTAACTAACGCGTTTGTTCATGCAACAATAGACTAAGAGATATACATGCAGATGCCCCAAGGCTACAAGAAGAAAGGGACGATCCTTCGAGTCTAGAAGGCACTATACGGTCTGCGCATTTCACTCCTGCTATAGCAGAAGGAGTTCACATCAACCCTCAAGGCTCTAGGCTTTACAACAGTCCTGCACGAGCTATGCTGTATAATTAAAGACAGCATCATTATTTTCTTCTACGTGGATGATATTATCGTCGCGTACGATAAACAATATACTAAAGAAGCAGACTATGCAGTTAAGCTTCTCTAGGAAAAATATACTATGACTGGGGGGCATGATCTCTAATAGTTCCTAGGCGTGGAGGTCATCTAACAACGAGACTAGCGCCTTATACATCTATCCCAGTCAGCGTATATTAACAAGATACGCCGCCTTGCTAATCAAACTGACAGAAGGCACGACACCCTAATGGCACCTATCGAGATGAAGCCACGACACGATCTAGCTGCTCTATCTAAGATTAACTAATACTAACGAAAAATTAGATCTCTACTATTTGCCGCAGTGACTACGCGACCTAACATCGCTTTCGCTACATCACGACTTACTTAGTTCCTATTAAACCTAAGCACTAAACATTAAAACGCTGCTAACTGGGTTTTACTGTACCTTGCAGATACTAGATCTAGGGCGCTACAACTTGGAGGAGAAGACTACCTCTAAGTAGCTAGTGACGCCTCCTTCGCTGACAACACGCTAGACAGGAAGAGTTTACAAGGCTACGCTATTAAGCTTTTTAGTGGACTTATTACATAGAGAGCAAGTAAGCAAGACACTGTCACTACATCAACGACAGAGGCAGAACTTCTTGCCCTGTCCCAAGTCGCTAAAGAAGCGATATTTACCTCACGACTACTCTATAAGCTGAACATTAAGCTCCTATAATCTACAATTACTATTTAATGCAACAACGCCTAAACTATCTAGCTAGTTACTAAGGAGATATCTAAACTTTAGACTAAGCTTCGCCATGTTAACATTCACAACCACTAGCTTAGATAAGAGATTTCTACCGGCAAAATTGCAGTAGAGTACGTTTAATTAGCAGAAATAATTGCTAACAGGTTCACTAAGGCCCTCCTAGTGAACAAATAGAACAGCTTCCTTTATTAGATTAGACTAGTAAAGGTAATCTATAAAGAGGTAGCAAATAAAGCGCTACTTAATAAGATTTAAGAGCAACTTAAAGGCCTTATACTTAATAACTAAGTGTCCTAGCTTGCACATCGTCTAAGCTAAAGGGGTGTGTTAGATATATTGCGTATTAGAGGACTAGTTGCTGTCAGATAGCTAGTGTTAGGTGTTATCATCTTCACGACTAGGAATAGTTAAGTAATACAAAGCTTAGGTGTAACACTACAAACAAAAACTAGAACACGTAGCAGAAGACAAGAGCACAGCACAATCAATCAAGTCATCACACTTCAACCCAGGTCCATCCACTGAACCTATTTAATCTGACATCTCCTTCCGCCTGCTTAGGCAGTCTGGCATCTGGTAGGATACCCAGCCAGAGCCTACCACCCTCAGGAAATTAGATGGTTCGATCATCGTCGAGGTCGCTGAAATCCATGGCTAATGGGTCCTGGAATACAATCCAGCTGCGCAAGCTACCTTCTACACGCACACTAGCTCAAGGACAGCACGAGCGACGCAGAGAGCCTCTGCAGTCACCTGGCACAAGAGGCTCGGCCACCCAGGCCCTGCAGCAATCGAACACCTCGTGCAGCAGGCTGAGGGGGTGCGCATCAAAGGCATTACTACAGCCGAGTGCAACGCATGCAGCAAGGCCAAGGCCAAGCGGCAGATACGACGAGCACCACGCAACAACAACACTGAAGGACTAGGAGAGAGACTAGCTATTGACTTCTACTCCTATGAGGTATAATCTATTACTAAGGAGAAGTCGCAAATGCTTATCACAGACAGATTCTCAGGCCTCTAGTGGGATATCTACTTTACAGATAACTGTACAGCAGCTTTAATTATCGCTAAGCTTGCTAACTTTACTCTCTTCCTAAAGAACTACTTTAATATTACTGTTAAAGTTATTAAATTAGATAATAAGATTATAACTATTAAGCCTTAGGTACAATAATAGCTTAAAACTAAAGGCATTATTATTAAGCCTTCAGCACTAGATACACAAGCCTAGAACGGTGGAGCTGAACGCTTAGGGGGTGTAAACAAGGAGAAAGCACGAGCAATAAGGCTAGATGCTAACCTCTCCTAGGAACTGTAGCCAGAAGTCACAAGAGCTGCAGTATACCTGTACAACAGAACACTAAACTACAGTAATAACTAGAAGACACCCTATAAGATTTTCTTTACACACACTGCTTTTAGTAACGGTAGAATTACCTTACTCTGCAAACTAAACCTTAGTTATCTTAAGGCATATAGGTGCAAAGCCTTTGCAATGTCTAATAATACACACTAAGGAAAATCACGCCTACAACGCTTAGATCTAAAAGCATGGATTGGATATCTTATTAGGTACAGATCCTCTAACATCTATCGCATCTGGATACCATCATTGGCTAAGGTAATCAGTACACGCGACGTTACCTTCGACGAGCAAACAGTGTTTAATGGCAAGACTAAGGACCTGCATAACAACCTTATGCACACTACCCTCGAAGAAATCGCCACCCTTATAAGGACGCTAGAACTACTAAGTCTAATTAACTATCTAGAAGCTAAATCATTCTTTAAGGATAACAGCTCTGCAGACACAACTACGCAACCAGACAATTCAGATCCACCCGGATATTACTAAGGAAGGAAGATCACAGATATCTATCCAACACCACCTCCAACTACGCCACCAGCAGCGTTCCTAGCTAAAGGAAGGCCGAGAAAGCCAACATACCCCACACACAGCTATTCAAAAACAATCCCTTAGCAAGCAGCCTTTATAGCAGGTACCTAAGCAGGAAATATTAGTATTTACTAAGAGAAGATCATTGACAAGGCTCAGCTCCAAAGGCTGATAGAAAAGGGAACTGCCCTACATGAAAGCCAGCTCCCACCACCTCCTTCGTTTCACAAGGAGATAGAAAGTCACCCATTAAGTGATTAGTAGAAGAAAGCTAAGCAGGAGCACCTCTAAAGCTACCACAAAATGAATTCCTGGTCAGAAGCACTACTTAAGCAGATTAGACAAGAAGGGCATCAAATCCTTAACTGCATGTAGGTATACACGTACAAGCTTAATCAGCAGCACAGATTGCAGAAATGCAAGGCGCGCCTAGTAGTCTGAGGAGACCAGCAGCGCAACGTGTCTGCACAGGACACCTACGCCGCGATACTTGCCAGTCAGTCATTTAGATTGCTGATGGCGATCGCTGCAGATCGCGACCTCGAGCTTAAGCAGTACGACGTTACAAACGCGTTCGTGCATGCAACAATTGATTGAGAGGTCTATATAAGAATGCCTGACGGCCACAGGAAGCCAAATACAGCTCTAAAACTGAACAAGGCCTTGTATGGACTGCGCATCTCACCTCTGCTATGGCAGAAGGAATTCATCAACACACTCCTTAAACTAGGCCTACATGCAGTAGCTCACGAGCCTTGCTGCATGATAAAGGACAGAGTATTCATCTTCTTCTACGTAGATGATATTATCTTTAGGTACTCTAAGAACAAAGAACACTTAGCTTCCTCTATTATACAGGATCTACAAACAAAGTACACCCTTACAGGAGGAGAAGACTTAAAGTAGTTCTTAGGAGTAGAAATTACTCGAAACAGGAGAAACCACACACTCTTCCTCTTACAGGCTGCCTATATTAAGAAGATCAGCTGCTTGATTGACAAGAAGGACACTCAACACGATACACCAATGTCCTCTATCGAGCTGGAACCCCAAGCAGGCCTAGCCACGCTATTAGAAATCAACAAGTACCAGCGCAAGGTTGGCTCATTACTGTTTGCAGCAGTCACAACGCGCCCAGATATAGCGTTTGCAACCTCTAGGCTAGCACGCTACATGCTTAATCCAGGACCAGCCCATCACGCAGCAGCTGATCGAGTGCTGCTCTACCTCATGAGTACACAGAATCTAGCCCTACGCCAAGGTGGAGGCCTCCACCTCGAAGT